>ML778266.1:103889-174053 GCA_009831015.1 Picea engelmannii
GCATTAACTTCTCCATTGTATATTGGCAATTCAAATTTTATATCAAGCTTTAATGAAGGAATTTGCGAAGGAGTTTTACCATGCCCCTTTGGAGAATTCAGAAGAGGTCTTGAACTGGTAGAAGAAGAAGAAGAAGAAGAAGAAGATGGAGGAGAGGGTGGTGGAGAAGCACCATTCCCTCCATTTCCATTTGGAGTTTTGTCATCACTGCTTCCCTTATGACTTGAAGGGTTGGAGCCTTCACCTTGCGACAATATGTTCCTTTCCATCAAGATCTTCATCATCTCTCTCATCTCCATGAAAACCTTTCCGAGATCTTCATCTTCTGCAGGAACACGTTCATGACTTTCTGCATGAGCCATACTTGGTGAATGCCTCCCTGAAACTTGCGGTGATGGTATATGCTTCCTCCTTATCGGATGAGAACTTGGCTCCACAAGTTGACCTTCTCCTCTTGAGAGTTTCAACCTTGTGAGCATTAGAAACAAACACTTGCAAAATAATCAAGTCTTCAAAAACCAGTGCTCTGATACCAACTTGATCTAAAAATGAAGAAGACTTGAAATCTTGAAATTATTTTGCAAGTAAATGTTATGTGTTAAAAGCAAATGGATCAACTTTGCAACACATTAATTAAAGGATT
This sequence comes from Picea engelmannii, assembly GCA_009831015.1. Lineage (NCBI taxonomy): Eukaryota > Viridiplantae > Streptophyta > Pinopsida > Pinales > Pinaceae > Picea > Picea engelmannii. The sequence goes on from ML778266.1 coordinate 104,533, forward strand.
ACTCATGCAAGATACAAATAGACATCAACATAATCAATGAACATAAGCATATAAACACAACAATTGATAAAGGAGTTCACCCCTCTCTTGGGCTACATCTCCTGGTCCAGCGTCCAATGGATCATTATTATTAATTGCTCAAAGTGCTCGAAAAAATGCCTTATAATGCTCAAACTAACCAATAGACTACTCCAATGGCTTCAGAGCATCCAAAAACCCCTAGCTAGGCTTTTTCGGCACCTCAATTGGTCGAAAAATGAAGAAGTTAGGCCTCCTAGAAGTCCCCCCTTCAAGCTTGCTGTCTCTGCATCTACAAAATGCACCCTTGTTCATTGAACCTAGCACACACACAATATATAGCATAAAAACCCAGCATTGGGTGCAACCGTGCCAACGGTGCAAACTATAGGATGGTTATGGGCGCACTAGCCCCTAACCTCCTAGCACCTAGGCATGTGGAGGTCATATGACCTTGCGTATTGGCAAAAAGGGATAAACCATTACAACTGTTTAAAAATTCCGCGCGCTCCCGGTTATTTTCATATGGATAAAACCATGCGACCGAGCTCCAATCAACACATAACTCTGCGCACCATTTACTGGGGTATGGGCATATGTAATATGGCAAAACCATGGGCCGGGGCTAAGCCCCGACCCGACCCTCCACCGACATACACATAAATCGAACTTATATAATTTTGAAACCATATAGTTAATAGGAAATAATGTATGGCGCGCTGGTAGGGTGGCCATTGCCAAAACTTTACACCGGTGGGGAGGTCCGAGGGTTAAACCCCACGGACTCCAATAAAATTTTACATAACGAACCAAAAGACAATAAAGGGGTGCCACGTGGCATCCCATGACTGGGCCACGTGGCACCTTACCATTAACCAACAAGACGCCACGTGTCGCATTCTGATTTGACCATGTCTGCCAATCAGAATATTCCACTTCATCATATGCCACGTCAGCGTACGGTCGTACGACCCTGTCACGTCAGCCTGTATAGTCAGCGTTTTTTTTTGCCTGTTTGACATTCCGAATAGATTACAATATCTCTCACTCCCGATGTCCATTTGAGACGAAACAAGTTGCATTGGGTTCACAATGACGAGGCCTATGCTCTCATCCGGTTTGAAGTGATTCCGAGCACTTTGAATTTTTGAGCAAAATTTGATCCCCTGATCAGCCTCTGTCCAAGATGAAAAGTTTGCATACTCAAGAAACAAGTTGGGGCTCGGGGAGACGAATCCCGTATTTAAAAAGGAAGATATTACTCCCAGGTTGGGAGGGAGCACTGATATGTTATTGATTTATGGACAATCATTTTTTAGTTTGAAAAATGGTCTAGGATGAGAAGTTCCTTTCCAGTTTGGAAAGTGGTTTGAGATTTATGACAGATAGGAATTTTCTAGTTCGGAAAATGGTCCAGATCGGACACTCATTTTCGTAATGAAAATGGTCCGATAGATTTTTGATGTACCATAGACAATGATTCCCCTTGTGGACAGTGTGGGGGAATGGTCTAGGACAATCATTCTTCTTGGCAGTCACTCTGAGTAGTAGTCAAGTAGAATGGTTTGCCTCGCTGGGCAGTCATTCTTTCGAAGTTCACAATTGTGAGCAGTTTCAAATAATGGTCCATTTTGGAGGTTGGTGTAGGACAATAATTTCCATAGGAAATGGCCCAGACAGTCATTCCCATAGGAAATGGTCCGGGTAGTCATTCCCTAGTGAAGACTCATTCTCTCCAGGTTGCACTATAATTAGTGCCGGAGGAATGGCCTAGTTAGGTGAATGGTCCAGGTTCAACAATCAGGGACAAACATTCCCTAGGGAAGACTCATTATCTCCAGGTTGCACTATGATTAGTGCTAGAGGAATGGCCCAGTTAGGTGAATGGTCCAGGCTCAGAAATAAGGGACAATTATTCTTCTATGCTTGAGAAGAATAGTCCAGATAGCCCATGGCTAATGTTTTACCTTCTGAGGGTAGATGCTCTTCCAGATATCACATATGAGAGTGAAAGAATGGTCCAAATGACTCAGTTTGTATCATGATATTGTTATGCAGGTTGATATTGGATGATATGATTACTCTGGAAACTGTATGTCTCTGGACAATAGCTATATGCCACTGTGGTGGATGTATTCCACTGGTTGTGACTATGTGTCACTGGTTAAGTAGTCGTGTGCATTTTGGTGTGGTTCTGTACCACTGGATAATAGTTGTTTACTACTATGAATAGACACAGTTGTGTTCTATTGGATGGAATTGTTCTGATTTTCATGGAGTGTTGGAAATGATTACCAACTAGATGGATAGTCAGTGTGCTAGTGGACAGACATTCTCCAGGCGGAAAGTGGTCCAATATAGTTATTATTCTAGGACGTATGTCCAGATTAGAATAATAGTCCTTGTAGCCGATGGCGTGGCTTCCAGCATCCGTTAGAATAATTATTCTTCTAGGACATATGTCCAGATTAGAATAATGGTTCGTGTATCATTCTGTGGAGTGAGTGACTTATTGAGCATCATGTCTCATTACTCAGATGGAGTATTGCTTCAAGAGATGATGCATTTGATGCTATCATATGATACTTATAGTGATAATGGTGCTCATGATTTAATCATGAGATATCATGTGTGGGTATGATGATGCTGCAGGTTGAATGATATGTTTATGCTCAAGACCATTTCCTTCAATACCTCCCTAGCTAGGAGGGAGTGTTGATATTATGGTAGTTGTAGGAGGTATTAACCTCCACTTGTAACCCTGACAAGAATAGAATATTCTGGGAAGCAAGAAGAAACCCTAAAGCATTGGACATAACCCTAGAAGACAAGTCGACTAAAGAAAATAATTAATATTTAGTCTTTAGCCTCCGGAAAGAGAAGTCGAACCAGAAAGCTAAGAAAGAGAAATATAAATATAGGATGCCATAGCTCATTTGCACACACACAGCTTGCAATTGCATAAATTTAGTAAGTGCACAAGTTTGGAGAGTAGATGCAGCTGCAACTACTACAACTAGTATTTTTCGGTTTTAGGCTTGGACTTTCTCTTGGTTATGGTTTGGAATTTCTACTTGGTACGCTATCTCTAGAGAGTGGTATGCTACCTTGATTGGGTTTTGGATCTAGAGTTTTCTTACATAATTATTCTCTCTGTCAAGGTTAAGGTGCTCGGGGGTGGCTTCGGCCTATGGTTGGGTGACAATATTGCTATATTGTCTATGGTTAAATGAGAACACCTATTTTTTCTAACAATAAGTAGGGTTCTTTTCTATAAATATTGTGCATTGACTGTCACAACTTATCTTCATCGCTCTCTAATCAAACTCGAGTCCTGAACATAGCCTTTGCATCCATACTGCTTCTTTGCTTCCATGAGTGGCTGTCATGTATTAAAATTTTGTTGTTAACAAGGCTACGACTGCCTGTCACTTAATCATCCAATTGGTTGCTTCGCCAAAAATTTTAAACACATATCCACTAGTTGACCTCCATTGATCTAGATCTCCAGCCTAGTCGATGTCGACAAAGCCATGTACATTTAATTCATTGTCACCTTTAGGTTTTCCTTGGTAGAATATAACATAATCTTTTGTTCCACACAAATACTTGAATACTCTCTTGAAAATTGTCCAGTGCTCCTTCCTAGGTGTCGACTTGTATCTGCTCAACACTCGCACTGCATGTGAAATGTATGGTCGAGTGCAGACCATCACATACATTAAACTACCAACAAAAATTGCATAGGGAACATGTGCCATGTCCTCTATTTCCTCATATGCCCTTGGACACTATTTAATAGTTAGCCTTGCTCCCAGTGGAATTGACACCTTCATAGTTTTTCAATCCTGCATGTTGAAACGTTTCAAAACTATTTCAATATACTTCATCTAGTTCAACCAGAGATTTCTAGCTGCTCAATCTCTCTTGATCTCCATTCCCAAAATGATGTTCGTTGCATCGATATCCTTCATGTCAAACTTGGAGGATAACTGCTTATTCACCTCCTTTATTGCGTCCATGTTGTTTCCAATCAACAACATGTCATCGACATACAATACTACATATATGAAACACCCACCTTCTTCTGTGGAGTATATGAAGTGATCAAATTTGCTTCTCACAAACCTCAAACTAAGGATGCATGTGTCAAAGTTTTGGTACCACATCCTTGGTGATTGCTTTAGATCATAAAGGGATCTTTTCAGTTTGCACACCAAATCTTTCTTTCCCTTTACTGCAAATCCTTTAGGTTGTTTCATGTAGATTTATGCTTCGATATCCCCATGTAGGAACGTTATCTTCACATCCATATGTTCTATTCCCAGATCAAATGATACAGCTAGAGACATTAATCTCTAATGGAAGTTAATTTGGAAACAGAGGAAAAAATATCACTGAAGATGAATCCTTTGACTTGGGAATATCCTCTCACTACTAGTCGAGCTTTGAATTTATCGACTTGACCTGCTGCATTCATCTTCTTCTTGAATAACCATTTGCTACCGATAGGTTTTCTTCCACTAGGTAACTTGACTAAGTCCCATGTCTCATTCTTGTGCAAGGATTCCATCTCTTCGACCATGGAATCCTTCCATAGTTTTCCCTCTGCTGAGTTGACTACCTCCCCGACCAACTTGGGCTCATCGTTGGTGGTAGTTAACACGAATGTGGAACAAAATTCGAGAAAATTATACCTTTCGACTGGTTTTCTTACTCTTTTTGACCTCGTTACAATCGAGGTCGGTTGTTCCACCTCTTCTTCTGATTCAGTCGACTCATCTGAATCATCTTCTCCGTTCCTCAGTTCAAACTACACTCTCTCAAGATTATTCTCGCTATGAAAAATTTCCTCAGGCTCAGACTTACTTCTGACTTCTATGAAGAGAACATCTCGAATTTACACTATTTTCCTTGATGTAGGATCCAAGAGATTATATCATTTCATTCCTTCTTTGTATCCAATGGAAATACATTTGACTACCTTCTTGTCTAGCTTGCTCCTCTTTTCCTTGGGAACATGCACAAATGCATCACAACCAAATACTTTAAGATGTGAAACCAAAGGATTCTTCCCCGACCATACCTCATGTGGATTCATGTTGAATAACACTGACGAATGAGACACATTCAATAGATATTTTGCAGTGTCGACTACCTCCACCCAGAATTCTTGTGCGATTCCAACACCATTGAGCATGCTCCTTGCCTTGTCCATCAATGTTTTGTTCATTCCCTCGGTAAATCCATTTTTCTATGGGGTATATGGTGTGGTAGTTTGGAATTCTATGCTACACTGCTCGCAGAACTGATCAAATTCTTTTCCACATAATTCACCACCATTGTCATTCCTCAACACCTTAATCTTCTTATTTGTCTGGTTTTCTACAAGAGATTTAAACTATTTGAATTTATCAAAAACCTTTGATTTCTTCCTCAAGAGATATATCCATGTCTTCCTGGAAAACTATTCTATGAAGGAGACATAATATAAGGATCGACCAAGTGAAGGCACTGTAACAGGTCCAAACACATCAATATGAACCAACTCTAGAATCCCATTTTCCCTTGTCTCTCCAGATGGGAACCTCACCTGACTTTGTTTTCCATATATACAATATTCACAAAAGTCAACTTCTAAATTACATTCAGAAAAATCTTCGACCATACCTTTGTTATGCATAGATCGAAGTCCTTTTTCTCTATGTATCCCATCCTCTCACGCCATAGCATGGTTAGGTCGACTTTATGATGACTTGTTGAGGCTGTAGTGGTTGCAATATCCTTCTGTTTTCCCTTTGAACAGATTGTGAAGAAGCTGAATTTTGTAGTATGAGATATGACCTTGTGACACTGTTTAGGTGGGACAATATTTGGAACTACCTCTGGTATTCTATAGAGATGATCCCTCAAAGTAACAATGACACTACGGGGTCGAGACTCATAAATAACATGGAACTTACACATATATGGTTGGCCCAAGAGAACATCACAGACATCCAGTGGGGAAACATCACATAATACCTCATCCTTGAAAGGCTCGATGCTGTATGACAATCAACATTGTAGGCTGACACAAAGATCTCGTCCTTGGCGAAGCCACCCGATGTTGTATGGCTGCAAGTGTGGTGTTGTCGACAATCCCAACTGTTTGATGACCTCTGCTGAGATGAGGTTCTTTTGGCTTCCGCTATCAACAATAAAATGCAACGGGGTTCCCTTCACCCACATCTTTGAATGAAAAAGGCACCCCCCCTCTTCAGGATCTGTTGGTTCTTCTGGTTGAATTGCGGCGGTCGCGGCAATAACAGCGGGGTCTGCGTCGATGATCTTTCTTTTCCCATTATTTTCAGAATCAGATTTTGAATCAGGGTTCAACTCCTTGTCTTTTATCTCGGCCACCAATGACTGTTTTGAGTGACTTTCATTGGTGTTGTGCCAGGGGCTTTTGTGGAAATCACACCATTTTTTGGTGTCCTTCTTTGTCTTCCTATGACCCTTCTTTTCTTGTGGCTTGGACTGGTTTTCGAGAGACTGTTTGTTAGGGTCGTCTTTGTCATACTTTGGTTGTTGCGGATTTGCAGACCTGAACTCCCATTTGTTCTGGTGCTTAAATTTCTGCTCGATTTTAACAACATATCGATAAGCAACACCAAGTGATGAGATGTCCAGAAAATCCATTTCAGTTTGGATGTATCTGTGTAGAGCCCCATGGTATTTCAGAGCCAAATTTCATTTAAAGTCTTTGATACCTAGCTTGGTGCGCAAGGTATGGAAGGTATTTTTGAACTCCGGAACTTCTTGGCCCCTCTCTTGCTGCAGTGTGGTCCATCTCATGAACTGGTCCTCATAGTTTCCAACAAGGTAATACTGTTCCTTTACCACATCCAAAAAAAAATCCCAAGCGGGCTCGACCCCATATATTCAAGACTCCTCTGTGGAACTCTGCTCCCAGTAAGTTTCCCACCAATGTTTGACATGGGGGAGATATTTAAGGAGTGCGAAGGTGATCTTTTCTTCATCAGAAAAATTGTGAACATAGAAATAACCTTCTAGCAAGTTTAACCATTTGTCTAGGGATTATGCATCTATCTGTCTTTGAAATACAGGAATATCAAAATTAACTTGTACCTTGAAAGGCGAGGTGCATCCAAAGTGGCCATTTTATGAAGATGTGCCTGTTGCTATCGACATGCATTGAAGGATGTGGGAAAAATTCTCCATCATTTCGTCCCTCTGTCATGTGAGAGCTTTCTCAAGCAACATATTTAAAGGATGGTTTCTTGGGCGTGTGAGGGCGATTATCTTTAAGAGAGACAAGCTCGAGACCAAACTTGTTATACTCAGACCTCATCGGGGACATGCACTGAAAAACGATCAAGAGCATCCTGCTCTGATACCACTGATCCAGATTATTTTTGGCACAAAATGAGAGCGGAGATACAATAAATAAATGCATAGAGATATCGCAGATATTCAATAATATACCATAAATGTATCAGAGATGCAACCATAAACAAAAATATATAGTAATACATGATTTCTATTAATGAAATAAATGTACAGAGACTGTAACAATACAGAGTGAAAGACTCACTAGAATGGTGGCAGCTTATCTCTGAGAAGAGATGTGATGGCTACTCGCATTCGCAAGAAGATGATTACAATGAGGCTCTGAAGGCCTTTTTACAATAAACAAGAATGAAAAAAACCCTAGACATCCCAAAAACCTAACCCTAGGAGATGAAACGCCAAAAGTCATGTGGGCCCCGTTTGGGTAAGTTAGTACATCAACTTCCCGGGGTTGTAACTTTTGCATACAATCTCTGTTTTAGGCGTATGATAGCCCGTTGGAAAGGTATCGTCAAGTTAGTACATCAACTTCTCGAGGTTGTAACTTTTGCATACAATCTTTGTTTTAGGCGTATGATAGACCGTTGGAAAGGTATCGTCGAGGAGATTCATTTTGGGGAATCAATAATTCATTCAACTATAATTGAGAATATCTATCTCTAAAAACCTTCATTTAGGCCCTCAAAATGGCCCTAGAAGTTAAAACTGCTAAAAATAGTAAGTTGCCAAAATTGCCAGAAAACTGTTTTGAGCCAGTTGGAAAAGGTGGGTGGCCACCGATATCCACCTGGATCATTATACTGGAGAATTTTCCTTTATCTATGTCAATCAATCGATCTCTCACCATTAAAGCATCTGTGGTTGATCATTCCATGTTATTCCTTCTCATTTATTCTGATAGTAGAGATGCAACCACATATTCTAGGACTAATGTGGTTTTATTACTCCCTAAAGCCATGAATAAGATATCCCATGAGTCTAGAAAATAAATTAATAGGCTAATACATTTCTCCTCCTTAGTGATTTTAATATCCATAGAAGATAACTGGCTTATAATGGTATTAAACACATTTAAATGCTCAGTCACTGAACTACCATCACTCATCCTCATAAGATACAATTTATCTCTGATAAACAACTTATTTACTAGGGATTTAGACTAGTACAAGCTCCCCAACTTGTCCCATAGTTTCTTGGCCGAATCTTCACCTGAGACATTACATAGTATTGAATCTGCAAGACAAATTTGAATCATACTCACTGTTCTCTCGAGTTTCTCCCATTCTTCCGTCGACATACCTATTGACATTGTACATGGACAAACCGTTGTCCATTGTTCTCGATCTACAATGAGATCTTCAATTTTAAGCTTCCAAAGCTCAAAATTATGGCCATTGAATTTTTCGATCTCTATTCTTGAGTTGCTCACCATTGTTTAACACAATTCTTTAAAGATTTCTAACTTACAACTCTTAATGAATCTAGAAGTTAGCTCAAATCCAAGGTTGTTAAACCAAGCTCTGATACCACGTGTTAGGAAATGAGACACACTTCCATGTTAAACCTAGTAGAAGAGAGGAATAAATATTTATCTTAAACAAGAAATTAAATGACAAAGCAAACACACAGTACACAAATATTTTACCCTAGAAACCCAAACTGGGAAAACCAACATTCCTTGAGTGTTCTTCTCTCTTGTTTTCTTATTCATTTAGAATAAAAGGTTACATGTGTAACCTTGGTCCACACCTAAGACACAATCAACATAATACCCTCTTTCTTACACAAGAACAACCCTTTAGCTAATTCGACTTACATCTACACGACTAACAACCTCTACGATTGCAGATTCCTAGTGATTATCCCTTCATCATCTAAAGATTAAAATCAAATTTTTACAACATTACCAAACTCCTTCTTTATAAGATTTACAGTAGGCAAAACCCTAAATAAATGGTGCCCAAAAAATGGTTACAGATCCATGTAGATCATTGGATACAAATCCTGTGAATCTCAGGATGCTGTTACATTTGACTACCAAGTTGGATTACCATCGACTACTAGTCTTCCTCCATTTGGTATTCAATTGGTTGCCACATGCCCGCCTTTCAACCTCTTATTGGTTGACCTATTCAACTTGTTTTCGATGTCTTTACCACATCAAACCACCTCGACCTTCGACTTCGAATTTACCCAATTGAATCACCTCGAACTTCGAATTGCTGTCAATCCACCTCGACTAGAATTTCACTGCAAATAATATATCAACCTAACAATATCGTGGGCAATCATATGTCTTTGTCTGGGAGGTACGCCATGGATGGTTTCTTGAATTCGAGCAACAAGAGTTTTCCTACTCAAGGATGATTTCAATAATGTGGGAAATTGGTCATAAAAGCAATGTTTATGACCAACTAGCAGCTCAAATCTCATTAGCACCCATGGGACAAATTATGAGGTTATGTTGGTCATAAGAAATTGCAGCATGAAGGTGCCAGTTTGGAATGAATTGGGATGGATACGATCAGGCTAGCAGAATGTGGAAATGACAGGGAGAAGGATTCTAATTATCATGCTTGTTCATGTGTTGAGTGGATGTTGTGTGGACATGCTAGCTCGATGCTATTTTATCCCTGGAAGTGTAGTGAAATTTGAGGAGAGTTCCTAGCTATATATTCTGATATTCTACTCTAGCTTTGTTTGCATTTTAGAGAGCAGTAATATCTTGGGGTTCCCTTTATTTTTTTTCAGTATTTTTTTTCGCCCTCTTTGGGATCCTTCCCTTTGGTTTGTGTCATTCATTCTTGCTCGTTTCGACATATTGGAAGGAAGTGCAAGGAGGGGACACCATGATGAGGCATTGGAAGAAGATGAGTTGGCCACCCTGCAAAGTCTTTAGATTTTGGTAAATGCTATGAATTCCATGGTTTCTTTTGTGGTCGACACTTTAGAACATCATTTTGTCATACTAGGTCAAATGTAGGATGAGATGGAGGTGTTGCGGTCTCAATTGGAAGTGCTCTATCTTATACCTCCCCCATCAGCTTCTATTAGTCACTAGTCTAGGTCAGTGGTGGCTTCTTCGACCCACTATGATGTTGCTCCTCTTCCAGACTTGAATGCACCAATATAAAAATCGAACATGGAGGATGAGTTTCTGGTTAATTTGCCTCTTTTTTATTAATAATGTTTTGTTTTTCCATCTGTATACTTGGAAATTTATACAAAGTCTAGTATGTTAAGCTACGTATTGAATATAGAACTTGGAAGGTTAGGAGGCATGGCTTATATAGTTGGTCTGCTACTGTTTTAGAGACTCTAGAATTTTGTCTTTTTTACTAGAAAGATCATTTTTTACTTAGTGTGCTTTGGTTGAAGGAAGCTCTAACTTGAAGGAATCTCCAACTCCATAGATTCTCAAGAACTAACTAGAAGGAGGGTCCAACTCCCTAGTTTACAGGATCCAACTTGAAGGAAGCTCTAACTCCCTAGATTCTTCAGCACCAACTGAAAGGAGGCTCCAACCCCCTAGTTTTATGAGCACTAACTCAAAGGAAAATGAAACTCCCCTGCAAGCACCAACATGCTATATGAAGACACCAATCTCCCATGAGCCAGCCAAACTCCCAGAAATATAAATAAGAGAGTCAATCTATCACTGTAACTGTGACTGATATTGATACATCATCATCATAAAAACTGGTTCAACCACATAAATTATATGCCAAGATCACCAATAACATCCTCCAAATCATATTCCCAATGTCACCATGATATGCATCAATGATATGCCAAGATATAAATCAAACCATGTGCCAAGACCTCCAAGATATCCCTCATATGCCAAAACAACCTGCAAGACATTTCTCAAACATGTACCAAAATATCCAAGAAATAAACCTCAAACATGTGCCAAAACATGATTTAAACATGTGCCAAAACATCCATCATATGCTTCAAACCATGTACCATAACCATCAAGATATGCATTAACCATGCGTTGAGGGTATATGCTAAAATATACCTCAAGCATGTACCAAAATATCTAAGATGTGAGCCAAAGCATAAGCCATGATCTCCAAAATGTACAACAAATCATGTGCCATGTCACTCAAATCATATGTCCAAAATCACCAAGACATGTCTCTTGCCACGTTCCAAAGACCTCCAAGGCATATACCAAAATATCAAGGTATAACCGTCAAAACATATATAAAGACACACCTTTAATCAAATTGGTGTACAAGATCACAGACCGCCAAACCTTCCTCAACTTCAACATAAAGAAGATAGCTCCTTCTTCAACCTTTCCTTCAGCTTTGATAGACAAAATTGGGGTACTAGCAGTGCCTCGTGTGACGAGTCTTGTGCAACCTACAAGGGCCTCACGGGACACCCTATACTTGACTTGCAGGTCTTCTCAATTAGGGTTACCAGAAACTCTTCTCACATCTACGACTCTGAGACTTCCTTTCTTCGCACTCCTTCACTACTTTAGTTTCGCCAAGAGATCACATACTTGCTTAAATGATCAAATGAGAGGATATTTGATGTGTATTTATACCATTCCAAGTAACTTCTTTACTTAACTTTAGGTCCGACTTGTAACTTCTTGTTTGCAACAACTTTTCTCCTTTAATTAATTTTGGGGCTGACTTGTAACTTTTTGTTGCAACCGTTTAGGAGATTTTCAACGGTGAGGAACCATGTGGTGTGCCACCTATCGCTGGAAACCACATGATAAAGACTATCAGTCTATGAGTGTTTTGCATCCATTTTCAATGACCTTCACCCTCTTTTTCTTTAAATAACTTTGGGCTTCATGAACACACCTTCAGGGCTTCTTAACTACTTAACCATACTTCTAGGGATTCTTGTAGACTTATTCAAAGCGTCTTCTCGTGAGGTCCATACTTAAGGTTACACCATAAGGGACCACTGGAGACTTCTTCAAATATACCCATCACTTCTAGAATTCTTCTAGGATTGACATCAATGACAACACATGGGTCCATAGATAAAAAATAAAATCATGTTTGGATAGGGACATTTTTTTTTTGGTATGTTGAAGCGTAGAGAACTCAGAAGAACAAAGACTGTATGAATTTTGTAAAGTAAGTCTTGTCTAAGGCAGTTGAATCCGACCGAAACATGTATATTTTTCGTTTCAGATTAATATATATATATATATATATATAATTCCAAAATTATTCATATATTAGATGATAGAAATGTGATACTAAAAATTGAAAAATGATTAGTAAAGCATGCAAAAATGTTTACTGAAAATAATAACTAGCAATTCATTCAACAACGCAAGACAACTTGGCAAATCAAAATCTTTACTAGATTCCCGAGACATCAATTCAAAGGTAGAATAATCCACAAATATGAATGAATACACATAAATCTCCAACAAAAAAAAACATCCCTTGACTCTAAAAGAGTTTATGAATTAATCTTGAACCGATTTTGAGCTACAATCCTTCTAAAATTTCCTCGATCCAAAAGACCCCTTCAAAGAGGCCGATTTTCCTATTTATAATAAAAAATAGACTTTAAAAATAGAATAAAGCAAAAAATAAAAAGTCCATAAAGCATTGCATTCCATTATTCTTCTAGTGGACTGGACGTTTCAACATATGGATGCTCAACATCACATTTTCCCCATTGTTTGAACAATTCTTCTCATAGCCTTAAATGAGGAAACATGTGTTTTTCCTTGGGTAAACTCAAATTTTCATTCTCCTATATGAACCTCTTGATGTATTTTTCTAATTTTGGCATTGTTGAATCCAATAGAGTGGTCATTTTGACTTCCCCAGTTAGATACTTCTAAAGTTGACTACGATCAAGTGAGGATATATCTCTCACATCAACTTCCCATTTTTCACTGATCTCCTTGAACTCTTATAACACTTCTCCAGATGGAAAAAAAACCTTATGGAAGACCAAAACTGGGTAACCCACTCTTAGATGTGGAATCTTCCACAAGATCCCATAATTTGATGCATGCCAACCATTCTTCTCGAACACGGATTTGGGATGCCTCAACTAGTTTACCCCAATATAATACCGATCATCAATTCCAAATAACTCTTCCTTAGTCAACATCATGATCCCATGATCTTCATGACCACGTGTCTTTTAAATTTCCTTGATAAACTCCAATTGGTCTTGGACCTTGATCTGCCTCTCTTTCCACCTGAGCGTCTCCTTGTATTATATCAATATCTGTAAGGTTTCTTTTTGTAGATCCCATACTTTAGCTATAAATTCTTTCCTTTTTTATTCTTTGATTTTTTCCTCTTCCAGGACTTTTCAATAAATTTATCTATTGATCCTTGGGCTCCTTTGTAATAATGAACTTAATTCCTCAAAGATGCAATTTCCTTCCTCATATCCTTAAATTTATTTTCACTAAACTTGGATTTATCAATAGTTGAATAGGAAATAACTATCCTAGCCAATAACATGTCACTAAGCTTGGTTGTCTTGACATCCAACATAGTTTCTTCAGTAGTATAGACAACAATGTTGTCTATGTCTACTCTTTTCCTCCTCTAGGTCCTTTCAACTATAGCTTTCTTACATCGATTATAAGCAATGTATTCCAAGTCTATAACCTCTTATAAAGGATTTAGAATAGGTTGATCACCCCATGCTAACACATTTTAAAGGCTCTGCGGGGTGTACAACTACTCCATCGTTGGTTCCGTACCCTTATCACTCGCTTTAGGAGTAGCATTTTCATCTCCAGTCTGATCAATTATCTCACTAGGTGGCACTTGTTGGAATCTCGTCAATGCCCAGTCCTTCCATAGATTCTTCATGTTGCAATTTTTTTCATCTCTCCTTTTCTTTTCTTCTTTTGCAATTAGCCTTTGTTTTTCTTATTCTTCCTAGTTTCTAGTTGCTGCTTCTCAGGATTCATTCCTCTTCTATTGTTCTGCAATCTGCCTCTATTCCTCCTCAATTTTTTTGTTGATTTCATCTTGAAGTAACCTTTATTCTTCCTCTTTATTATTTATTTCTTCTTCTTTTTGAATTTTCTCCTTCAAGCTTTATTTTTAATTCATCTTCCTTGTTATGCTTTTCGCTGGCATCCCATAAATCTTCTTCCTCGATTCAATCTTAGAGGCATTTATCTTCTTCTCTTGATTAAGATTGGATCATTATATTATTTGTCATCTATATTGATGCTTTTAGAGTGGAAAATGTTGGAGGAATCAAATTGTAGGGTCATTTTAATGGTAGGTCCTAGTTTGGAAATTTGGGGTTTGAAACCTTCCAGAGCCATTTTGAGGCATCAAATGACATTTTTTGGAGTCAAAACTTTCCCGGAGGGGGCTAGGAACTCATAACTCTTTTCTACACATTGAGAATTTTCTAATGGTACAAAAATCGCGTCAATCAAAGCTTGTATGCAAAAGTTTTTCCTCCCACAAGTTAACCTATCGTGTTGACTACCATGGAACAAGAGGATTCCACATCAACCCCCGTTACTCATGCATATGGGACAAGCCACATCAATACTTTCAAGAAGATCCTAGAAGGTACAAAACCTTATCACTATTATGGTTGAGGAATTCAAATCCAGAGCCATATGTCAAGCCAAACTTGTACGTGGTGCCTAGGTTGGATAAAAAGAGTGCCTGAGACCAAGCTCCGATAAAGGTGATTGACTATCGAGCTATGTTAAATACCGAGCCGCTAAGAGGATAAGGGGTTCCATTCTATGTTATTATGTTTTCTTCCATAGAAAAGGAAAACAACTATGAGTGGGAAAATTAGAGAGCATAACAGAGGGGGTTAACATTTTGTAGTATCCTAAGAGGCCACATGTCTCATGTGACTCCATAGAGAGTGCCCTCTCCTTGGTACTTTCATTATTTCCATACAAGAGAAAAGAGTGATGAGTATCCTTACCTTCTTGTTGAGTTTTCTCCCATAAGGGTTTCCCATAGAAAAAAGTGATGAGCAGCCTTACCTTCTAGCTTAGTTTTCTTTAGTAAGGGTTTCCCATAGAAAAATTTTGTGTTATTATGTGGATGGTGTGTGATTTTATTTTACTGTTATCTATTTTTTTCATTTTAGATATTTGATGCATAAGTAGGAAATCAATAACTAAATATTTTATAATCTAAAGGAACTTAACCTTCATAGTATATATTTCAGTTTTATTTGTTAGATGCGGTAGTTTACATATCATATTGGTATTAGAGCAGGTTTTCTTGGGGTATTTGTGGAAATTTGTGGGGATCCAAAAATCAATTTAAGAAGAAAGTCATATAACCCTAGCCATGGCCAACAATCATGTTCATAACAACACTCGAGATCCGACATAGGAGAGATTTGCAAGGCTGGAAGAGCAAGTCACTAACATGTCTCACAATATGTCCCTCCTTAAGGTGAATCTAGTAAGAAAGCTTGAACTATTTGGAGAAGTTGGAGGCTTGAGCTCAAAGATTGGATCAGACAGGAAATTGGGAGATAATGACAACCCAAAAAAGGAGTCATGAAAATAACCCGAGAAAGAGTAGTGTAACGTCCCTGACCATCCATGCTGGGCCACACTACGCCAGAGAACTCTTACTGTTCTCTCTGCGAAACATACTGTAACATACCCAATATCTAACTGAGCTATGCCACATAATTTTTTCTTTGAAGGACCACATGCAATTAAAATATACACACACAGAACTCTTGCAGAAGCATTATACATAAAACGTAAACATACAAATACATATGTAAATAGACGTATTCAGACTGAAATAACAATAAACATATATAATAAATACCCATAAGAATAAACACGTAAATAACAATGCAACATGTAAATTTATCACACAATTGGCACTTATCTTGGCAATAATGTCACCAACTGCGTGCAGTCCTTCCACGAACCTCCCAGCCTTAGACCACACTGTTCATCACTCTCAATAGCGAGTCACCCCCGAGCTGGGACTAAAATCCACCTAGGTAAAGGGATTCCTAAACAGGCTAAAGGCTCATAGACAACAGGAAAGACTCTATCTCAGGTGCCAACTCAAACTAACAACCTACAGTCCCTCATTCCCCACATGCCTGTCCCACCTAGGAAGTGTGCCCCTTCTCTGCTCAACAGTCCTTCGGCTACGCCACTTCCTTTCTGGGCTTCAACAACAGGCCGGATAGGAAGTCTCAGATCACTGTAGCTACAGTTTAGCACC
Source organism: Picea engelmannii (assembly GCA_009831015.1). NCBI lineage: Eukaryota > Viridiplantae > Streptophyta > Pinopsida > Pinales > Pinaceae > Picea > Picea engelmannii. The sequence goes on from ML778266.1 coordinate 121,116, forward strand.
TTCAGGAAATCAATCCCCAACAATTCTCTCACCCAGAGAATTGCTCGCAGGCTTGACAACCCACCTCTTTAGTCCAACTCCCAAGCTAACCAGCTGCACCAACACCAAAAAAATGGCTATGGATACGGGTTTAGGTACAATCATAAAGATACAAAGGATATCTCAATGGGTGTGTGCATGCTCATGGATGATTGACTGGATGACTCGAGGATGGAAGGAGTGATGGAAAAAATCATGGAAAAGATGATTGGAAATGAACTAAGTCCCAACAATATGTATGCATGTCCCCAAATTGACACTTGTCATGTTGGGAGATACTTTGGCCCACTTGTCCCCAACTTTAGAACTTAGGATAAAATAATTATCCATACTTTATGATTTAAGAAATATTAATATAATATTCTGGCTTAAGCTCCCTAGATTATCCCATTTTCCTTAACTTTTAGGCCCCTCCCTTTCCCTAACCAGTGGATTTTAGTCCCCCATCTCTTTTATCATGGTTGGTCTACACACAATGATGTATTTTATATTAATCATGATACATATACAAAAATAGGCACACTAGCCTTTAACATCTAGGCTCTCCGGCCTAATCAAAACATAAGCATCCTAGCTTATAATAACTGGCTCACCAACCTATAAAACATGTCATATACACAAAGGCTCCCTGGCCTCAACATCACGTGCACTTAAGGTGCTGCGCACGGTATCCTGGAACGTGCATACTTCCTCATTTTACTGCGTAGTACATGCACACACTATGCCATGAAATGTGCATACAAAATTATATCAAACAACTCACCAGCTTACATAAATTTGTATTTATATTGACAGTTGGGTTCAACCGAGGGATATTACAAGTAGTGAAGTTCCAGTGCCATAAACCCTTCACAATCCCTATTCAAGATCGAAGAAAAAGTGGACATAAAGGCATACCAAGGTGAGATCAATGCATTAAAATTGAATCATTGATCGTAGAAACTAGAATTTTATTTCAATGTTCACCATGTAGATGAAGAATACAAGATATCATTCACGAGATTGGAGTTAGAGGGAAATGCTTTAACTTGGTGGGAAAGTCACATGGAGACACTTAGGCTAGAGGGTGATCCACTAATAACTAAGTGGGAGGATTTCAAAACCCTCTTGTTCCACTTGAATCACATTCCAATCAATAACATGATTAGCATCAGGTATATATTTCTTGAGCAAAGATACATGGAATACATTATGAACATACATAGATGCAGGCAATGTAATCATATAAGCAACTGGACCAATCCTCTCTAGGATTTCAAACGACCCACAATAGCAAGCTGCCAACTTTGAACAATTTCCCAACTTCAGGGAACTTTTGTTGGCCTTGACTTTCAAAAATACATGATCACCTATTTTAAATTCCATGTGAGTTCTTCCCTTATCAGCACATATTTTCTTCCTGTCTTGGGCAACCTTCAATTTTTTTTTTTTTTTTATAATTTTCTCCTCCATTTCCCTGAGCAAATCTGGCTCAACCACTGCTCTGTCTATTGGGTTATCCCATCTTACTGGTGTGTTTCACTTTCTTCCATAGAGTGCCTCAAATGGGCTCATCCTTAGAGATGCTTGGTACCCATTGTTATAAGCAAACTCTACCAAGTGTAGGTATTCTTCCCATTTTGATGGTTTATCCATCACATACATCCTCAACATATCTTCAATCACTTGATTTACCCTCTCTATTTGTCCATCTGATTCTGGATGATAAGCTGTGCTAAAATTCAAATTTGTTCCAAATCTATTAAATAATCCCTTCCAAAATTTTGAGGTAAATTTTGGATCTCTGTCAGACACAATAGTCTTGGGTATGCCATGTATTCTAGCAATTTCTTTCATATAAATATCGACAATGTTCACTGCCTTGTGAGTGAGCTTAACTGGAACAAAATGGGCAGTTTTAGTAAGCTTATCCACCACTACCATGATAGAATCATGTTGCTTGTTTGTTCTGGGAAGTTTGGTGATGAAATCCATTGTTACAACTTCCCATTTCCACTCAGGATTGAGTAATGTCTATAGAAAACCAGTTGGGTGTCTATGCTTAGCCTTTACTTTTTGACATTCCAAACACCTGACAATAAAATCAACAACCTCTTTCTTCATTCCTGGCCAATAATATTGGCTTTTGATAGCTGCAATAGTTTTCTAATAACATTATGCATTTCCCTCAATATCAGATTTTTCAACTCCTGGAAATTTGGTACATAAATTTTGCCCCTGTACATGAGAATTTCATCATTATCTAGCTTGTATTCCTCAATTTCCTGCTGCAAAATACCTTGTTGTAATTTTGCCACTAATTCCTTGTATTGCAAATCTGATTCGACAACCTCTGTAATTCTATCTTTCAAATATGATTTGTACATGTTAATGGATGTAGCATGCAATTCATGTACTCTTCTGCTGATTGCATCAACCACTTTGTTCTCTTTTTCCTTGGTATGATTTATATCAAAGTCATATTCACTTAGAAATTCTAACCATCTAGTTTGCATAGAATTTAGAGTTGGCTGATCAAATAAATATTTCAGACCATTAGGGTTTGTTCTTAGCTCAAACCTTTTCCCCATGAGGTAGTGTCTCCATTTCCTCAAGGCATGCCCTATGGCTGCCAACTTCAAATCACGAGTGGCATAGTGTCTTTCATGCTCTTTTAACTTCCTTGATTCATAACATATAACAAACTCATTTTGACTGAGGACTCCACCAAGTCCCTCTTTACATGCATCTGTGCATACAATGAAGTCTTCATTTGGGTCTGCAATCCTTAGTATTGGAGCACTTGTTAACAATTCTTTCAAGTGTTGGAAACTCTTTTCACAATCCACTGTTCACTGAAACTTCACACCCTTTCTTTGCAAGGAAGTGATTGGGTGTGCAATCTTTGAAAATATTTCAATAAATCTCCTATAGTAGCCTACAAGACCCATGAATGATCTCATGTCTCTCACATTCTTTGGCACTGACCATTCTCTAATGGCTTCTATCTTCTCAGGATCCACTGCTATCCCATCCCGTGAAATGATATGCCCCAAATAATGAATTTCCTTATGATAAAATGAGCACTTGATCAATTTGGAATACAAATGATTCTCCCTTAATATTTGCAAAACCATCCTCAAATGATTCTCATGCTCTTCTTCTGACTTAGAATATATAAGAATTTCATCCAAAAAGATAATGACAAACTTGTCTAAATATTCTCGGAAAACACCATTCATTAAACACATGAAAACAACCTGTGCATTTGACAACCCAAATGGCACGACTGTGAACTCATAATGACCATACCTTGTCCTGAAGGCAGTCTTGCTGATATCCTCCTCTTTAATCCTTACCTGATGGTATCCTGACCTGAGATCTATCTTTGAAAATATCTTTTCATCCTTCAATTGATCAAAAAGATCATTAATCCTTGGCAGAGGATACTTGTTCTTAACAGACACTTTATTCAACTGTCTGAACTCAATGCACAATCTTAATGTTCCATCTTTATTCTTCACAAACAGGATTGGGGCACCCCAAGGTGACACACTTGGGCGTATATACCCCTTCTTCAGAAGCTCTTCAAGTTGCATTTGCAACTCCTTCAGCTCTGGTGTACTCATTTTGTAAGGAGTCTTTGACACTGGATCTATTCCTGGCATTAAATTTATAGAGAAATCAATATCTCTCTTTGGGGGTAGTCCTGGTACCTCCTTGAACACATCTTCAAAATCTTCCAGGACCGCATGATCTTCCAAATTTGGCAACTTAGCTTTAGGTGTCTCTTCCATATGTGCTGCAAATATTTGACACCCTTTTCTGTAACATTTCTTCAGTTGCGAAGCTAAAATTTCTCTGATGGTTACTGCCCTAGGAATTCCCTGCACTTTCCTTTGGGTCCCTTCCTCATCCAAGCAAGTAAATGCCTTGTTATGACAGTCTAGGATGACATGATGTTGGTCCAACCAATCCATCCCAATTAGATAGTCATAGGAACCTAAAGTCAGGATGTTCAAATTTTCCCTGGTGTTCAGTCCATTCATGTCCATAAGACATGACTTAACAATTTCATTAACTTTTCTTTTGGCTCCTGTAGCCAGCTGCGCCAACCAAGTTTTCCCACCCTTGCTTCTTGGCAAATGCAAACTTTCCACCATATTAGGATTTATATAACTATGACTAGCTCCTGAATCAATTAAAATAACAATGGTTTGGTTGTTGATCATACCTTCCACTTCAATCATATGTGACTGATTCTCTGCTTGCTTGTTGTCCATGGTTGCATAGATCCTTGGCACATTTCTTCCCATGTCCTCCACTATTTCAGCTTGCTGTACATTGTGAATAGTTCTCCCTTTTTCACCTCTGTGAGGACAATCTTTGAACATATGATCTCCTTTACAATCCCAACATTGAATAGGTGGATGCCTTGGCCTTTGAACCCTTGTTTCAATTGTTCTGGGCTCTCTAGGAGTTTGTTGTCCTTGTGGATTATTTCTGAAGAATGGTGGCTTAGATCCCTTCTTCCTCTAATCCACCTTGAATTTCTTTTTGTCTTCCCAAGCTTTTTGAAAAGTTGGCCTTGATTTTTGCTGATCATAAAGGCATTTAGCTCGCCTTATGGTCTCCTCCAATGTCTTGGGATCATCATACTGTATTTTGTCACTGATGAAGGATGGCAATCCACTCAAATACCTTTGAATCTTAACTGTATCATCCTTGATGAAAGAGACATACTTCAACAGTTCTAAAAACCTTCTCTCATATTCATCTATGGTCATACTCCCAAGCTTGAGTTCAAATAATTTTTTCATTTTCTTGTCATAGTATCTCTTAGTCAAGTATTTCTTCTCAAAATATTTCTTGAATTCCCTCAAAGTAACACTTTTCTCTTTGATGTGATGCACCTGCACAAGATGATCCCACCACATGGATGCCTTTCCCTTGAGTTTATAGATAACAATTATACCTTTTGCATGAGAAGAATAATTATGCAATTGAAAATACTTTCTCATGCCCAACAACCATGTTTTTGCATCTTCATCCTTCTTGTGCTCACCATCAAATGTAGGAGATTTGATTTTGTTCATTTCTCCTCGTAGCTCATCCACCCCAGACCTCTTATGCTTCCTGACAGGGGATGGACTTGAGCTGCTGTGTGCTCTCTTATTGGAATTCCTTGGGGAGTGATGGTGATGTCTGCTAACACTTGTTTCTCTTCTTTTCTCATCAGGAGGTCTGTGACTTCCTGATTTGCTTGAGCCTCTCTCCTTATCCAATTTCTTTTGTATTCTGTTCAAGTTATCCAATAAATTCATGTTGAAGTCATCCTTCTTCTCCTTGGCTCTCATAATCCTTTCATTATCAGCTTTATGGATTTGGACATCCCTCTGCAAATTCTTAATGGTCTCTACCATATTCACGTTTTCATCCCTTCCTTCTCCATGCCCATTGGAGTTTGTTCCTTCAATGCCCAAATGGACATCCATTCCTCTGATTTCATCTTCTTGGCTATAATTCCCCTATGCCTCTTCCATTAATCTGGAATCTTTGTTGATTATGATATGATCTAGTTGTTGTTAAGTTTTTAAAATGTGTAGCCAACAAAACTTTGTCAGGCTAACTGTTTCAACAATTCATGAAAATTATGAACTATTTTGGTTCAATAATATATCAGAAATATTTATTCTGATTTCCTAAAACATTGAATGCCTTGATCAATTTTCTGGGTGAATAATTATATTCTTCTGTCCAATACCTTTCCAACGCCTACTCACATGCTCAATTCCGAGTCTGGAGCAGAAAGTTATGGTCATTTGAAATTTCCCTATTAACTTTTTTGCTCATTTTTCAACTTGGCGCAACTCTACGTTGTAATTAAGAATTTTTGCACCTAATCCATTGGATTTTTTGTAGGATCTCAATTGGGTTTCCTCATATACATATTATGGACATTCTTTCCAAGTTTCACCTCATTATGGGTTCTAGGCTGCTAGTTACAGCCTGCTGAAGTTCTAGGCCAATTTGTGTTTTGGGTCTGGAATGATATAGGTACATTATTTTCCATATTAAACACTTTTATCATGCCCAAAAATTTAATTTAGATCTAGTATTGTATTCTATGGCTCAATATCTTTCCATTGACTGCTCCTGTGCCTCATTCAGATTCTGTAGCAAAAAGTTATGGCTCTTTGAAGCTAGCTGGGTCTTATAATTTACCCTTCACTGTTTGTGCTGTAACTTTCTCATAAAAGCTCCGTTTGATGAACAATTAAAACCATTAGACGAATCTCTCCAAGCTCTTTTATTTGATATGCAGAGACAAGCCTTCGATACACCTCTATCTTTTGGTTTTTGATTTGCTAAAAACGCTCTTAAGGCCCTCAAAAACGCGCTGCAAAAAGATGACGTTCAAATGATATAAAACGTCGCATAAAATCACTGGTTTTCTACTATTATTCATCCTCAAAACGACTACGCGCACACAAATTTCAACCTATACACCCATATTTTTCATGTACATCAACACCACAAGATAAATCATGCTCTGTGCACCTATAACCACTGTGCATCAGTTCTCTGTTGTGCCAATAACTTGCACGCACTACTTTTGTGTCGCGTGCCAATATCCATCGCGCACAGTTTTTTTTTTTTGTACCATGTGCCAATATCCACCGCGTGCAGTTTTTGTACCGTGCACTGATATTCCGCGCGCATTTCACTCGATGCGCTGCACCCTGCCAAATTTTAGTATGCCCCCATCGCACACCAATACTCTGCGCGCACCATTAACTAAACTGTTGCGTGACAACATATAACCACATTGTGCGCACACCAACCAAACTACTCCGCGCTTTGCCAATAATATGCACACCATGCATGCCATTATTATGTGTGCGCACATCGTGCAAAGTTGAATTTAGTGCGCGTACCCGCACACCAACATTTTTCCACGCGGCGCCAAAATTTAGTGCGCACACCCACACACTAAAACTTTTCCGCACGGCACTGGAATTTAGCGCGCACACTTGCACACTAACATTTTTCCGCGTGACGCCGAAATTTAGCGCGTGCACCATCACGCCAATATCTTGTCGCGTAGTGCCGAATTTTACCTATCACAAGCTTTTCACTGTGCATCATGCATTTTTAGTGCGCCCGCCTGTGCACATTCATTTTTATGCGCATCAATTCCTTGTGTATCGTTGCAGAAATTGGGGATTTTGCTTAACTTTTTCCCCAGTTTACCATAGACATTCTGCAAATATGAAATTTATTCAATTTAACCCCGATAACACCCGTTCAACTTCTGCAACAACAAATTGCTGTGGGTTGACATTTCCAGAACAAATTTACCCAAAGATCAGTCACGAATTGAGAATTTTATTTATTAATCTCGCTCCATCTGTCATGGCTACACTGTAACTTCAAATTCGACCAATTCCAGGTCCGAATTTGTTAAAATAGATATTAAATCAGTAATATCTCATCGCATGGCCTAATTTCTCCATTTTCTCATGAATTTAACAACATGAATTGGGGCTTTTCCCAATTCCACGTCGTTGCTTCCAAAATTTACCATGGACGCTCTGCAACTCGAAATTTGGCCCGTTTGAAATAAATCTTCCATGAATATTCTCTTCAACTGAACTTGCTCGACCCATCCAGGCCCAATGTTCAAAACTGAAGCTATGATACCATGTTGTAACATCCCCGACGATCCATGCTAGGCCACGCCATGGAAAAGAACTCTTACAGTTCTCTCTGCGGAACATACTGTAACATACCCAATATCCAACTGAGCTATGCCACATAATTTTTTCTTTAAAGGACTGCATGCAATTAAAATATACACACACAGAACTCTTGTGGAAGCATCATACATAAAATGTAAACATACAAATACATATGTAAATAGATGTATTCACACTAAAATGACAGTAAACATATACATGCAACATATACAAGAAATACACATAAGAATAAACACATAAATAACAATGCAACATGTAAATTTATCACACAATTGGCACTTATCTTGGCAAGAATGTCACCAACTGCGTGCAGACCTTCCACGAACCTCCCAGCCTTAGACCACATTGTTCATCACTCTCAACAGTGATTCACCCCCAAGATGGGACTAAACTCCATCCAGATAAAGGGACTCCTAACCAGGATAAAGGCTCATAGACAATAGGAAAGACTCCGTCTCAGGTGCCAACTCAAACTAACAACCTACAGTCCCTCATTCCCCAAATGCCTGTCCCACCCAGGAAGTGTTCCCCTTCTCTGCTCAACAGTCCTTCGACTGCCCCACTTCCTTTCTGGGCTTCAACAACAGGCCGAACAGGAAGTCTCAGAGCACTGTCACTGCAGTTTAGCACCTTCAGGAAATCAATCCCCAACAATTCTCTCACCCAGAGAATTGCTCGTAGGCTTGACAATCCACCTCTTCGGTCCAACTCCCAATCTAACCAGCTACACCAACACCAAAAAAATGGCTATGGATACGGGTTCAGGTACAATCATAAAGATACAAAGGATAGCTCAATGGGTGTGTGCATGCTCATGGATGATTGAATGGATGACTCAAGGATGGAAGGAGTGATGGAAAGAATAATGGAAAAGATGATTGGAAATGAACTAAGTCCCAACAATATGCATACATGTCCCCAACTTGACACTTGTCATGTTGGGAGCTACTTTGGCCCACTTGTCCCCAACTTTAGAACTTAGGATAAAATATTTATCCATACTTTATGATTTAAGAAATATTAATACAATATTCCTTTTTGGCTTAAGCTCCCTAGCTTAGCCCCTTTTCCTTAACTTTTAGGCCCCTCCCTTTCCCTAATCAGTGGAGTTTAGTCCCCCATCTCTTTTATCGAGGTTGGTATGCGCAGACCAATGTATTTTATATTAATCATGAGACATATACAAAAATAGGTGCACTGGACTTTAACATCTAGGCTCTCTGGCCTAATCAAAACATAAGCATCCTAGTTTATAATAACTGGCTCACCACCCTATAAAACATGTCATATATACAAAGGATCCTTGGCCTCAACATCGCACACACTTAAGATGCTACGCGCGATATCTTTGAATGTGCACACTTCCTCATTTTACTGTGCAATACATGCACACACTATGCCATGAAATGTGCATACAAAATTATATCAAACAACTCACCAACTTACGTACATTTGTATTTATATTTACAATTGGGTTCAGCTTGGGGATATTACAAGTAGCCAAGTTCCAGTGCCATAAACCCTTCACAGTCCCTATTCAAGATCAAAGAAAAAGTGGACATAAATCCATACCAAGGTGAGATCAATGCATTAAAACTGAATCATTGATCGTAACAACTAGAATTTTATTTCAATGTTCACCATATAGATGAAGAATAAAAGATATCATTCATGAGATTGGAGTTAGAGGGAAATGCTTTAACCTGGTGGGAAAGTCACATGGAGACACTTAGGCTAGAGGGTGATCCACTAATAACTAAGTGGCAGGATTTCAAAACCCTCATTAAGTACCAATTCTATCCTATTGGGTATGTATTACTGATGGATTCAGTGGCATTACTTCAGGAATAAGCAAGGGAAGAGTGTACAGGAGTACACCACTGAGTTTATTAGAAAGATGGCCATCATGCTGGGTATCTCTCCCAAGAACTCAAATCTACTCCTCAAGTATCTAGGGGGTCTGCATAGCCATCTATGAAAGCAAGTGATGCTTTTTAATCCAAGGAAAATGGATGAGGCATGTGCATATGCACAATATATGGAACACATAGGCCACAAGAAATGGAAACCAAGTGGTTCCAAGTAGAAAGAGCACCAATAAGATTTCAAGGAGGGGAAGAAGAAGTGGAAAGGGAGAAAGGATAAGAAGATGAAAACCACTGCACATTAGTGCAAGGATCCCAACAACCATTGCAACCATTGCAATATTTATGGCCACATTGAGGGAAAGTGTTGGAAAATACATTAATAGTTGAACCCAAAGAACTACAAGAAGGAAAAGGAAGCAAAGAAAAAGAATCTTCTAGCCACATATTTGAGAAATCGGGTTGAAAGTAGCTTAGATGTGGATGAGAATAATGTGTTGAGCGCTCAACGCACCCTAAACGCCTTATGAAATTTTATCACTTTTTGGGTACCACTTGTTTTCTTTTACTTTCTAATTTGGGTTCAGTTTGGGGGATGGTTTATTTTGTTTTGTTTTCATGACTCTTATCAATCAAGTCAGAGTGTTTGAACTTGTTAAATGAAACCTTGTGTCTAAAATAAATTGACATCCTAACTACGAATCTGCAGCTAACATTGCACCTAACGCGCCTATGTTCGGCTTCAACAAAATTCAAGCAGGTAAAGTGGCCACATAGTTACACTAATTGCCAATCACCGATGCATCATCAACATTGACAAAAGGCAGAGTTAGTTTGCGTGAGTTATTCACCACAAAGTTTCAAGAGATAGACGATCCGTGTCGACGTCAGTAAAGTACGAGATGGATAGACATTGACAAAATCCATAAAGAAATCACTGATAGTTGATGAACGATGTGCTTGCTCAGGGTCGGGGAAAATCTAAAAAGGTTAAAATAATCGATTTTTTCTGCATTAAAGAAACCATCGATCGTCGATCCCCGATCCCCGATACACTTTTTGCATCGAGACTTTTTCGAGAGATTCGATCTGGGAACACTTGGGTAATTTTATCGCCAAACATCGATCCTTGATACTTTTCTATGTCCGTAGGATAAGATCGGGTTTCTAGAATGTGTAGCTTAAGGAAAGTCCCGATTCTGATTAACACGAGTAAATGAAGACGTCGGTCTCGAGTAAATGAAGACGCCAGTCTCGAGTAAATTCCACATCAGCTCTGTACGTAAATATCGTTCGACATCGAAGCTTTTACAAGAAGATATCAATGAAACGTGTTCAAAGCAGAACCTCGACCCTTGACCCACCAACTGGACTAGCAAAATGATGGGATGTTTTTGACACAAGATACAATTGGATTCTGGCATTCAATAAACTAGTTAATGCTTCATCCTGCATATGTTTCTACCCCGTGCACCTATTGAACAACAATGATTTGAAATCACCGATAGGACACGTTACAACCCACGCCCACATCGTCAACCTACGATCGAATTTAATTTTAAACGTCTTTGAAGATCTGGCGGAAGATTTAATAGAAATACACTCATAAACTGAATTGAATGACTGATGCAAAAATGTAAGTTCATCCTTGTTTAAATATTTAGAATGGCTTTGAACAATTTCATTCTGTGCACAAGTTCAAATTCTAGAGCATCCGAAGAAGCAAAGAAAGCGTCTCAAGACTGTGCTGATCCTCAGATTATCAAAACCAAGTTAAACAAGATGCAAATGTATGTGTTCAAGTTTGTTAATTTGACGGTCATGATTTTTATATGTATCTGATTTATTACATGGTCTCTAACTATGTTCTAGTTGCAGTAAAATGCCGACGAGAAAGCTAACCACTAGACGCTTGCCGAGAGAACCCAAGTAAAAGGAAGTTGAAACAGGTGAAGGTTCTTCTCTTGGTACAATGACGTAGTTGGAGTACACTCCAAGGGTAGAGCTGGTCATAAAAAACTCAACAAAGAAAGCCTTTTTCCAACCTCCGGTCTTCGGTGACACAAAAGCAAGCACCAGATCCAAAGTAATGCTCCCACAATGGGGGGACCTTTTCAACAGAATCAGTCGGGAGGAGTACCCAAAGTGTATCCCACACAGCGACCCGGATGTAAGGGCGCTTGATGACCAGGTGTTCCCAAATATCCGACGATCATATTTTCACATGGTAGCTAGCATGGACAACATAGATAACAAAGGTGCGAGCATGGCTCCAGGTCAAGTACAACAGTTCATGGAGCATCTGATTAAGGATCGAGCAGTTTTGCAGCGGTTGAGTGTTAAAATGATCAAGTACAGAGCACTGGTAGTAGAAGTAAAATAAATTATTTCAGCCCCGATGGACCAACACAGGTTTCCATATGCCAACACATGCGCGGAACTCTTCGTCAATTAGTTGGAGTATGAGAAGAGTCATCCACTTCAGTAAAACTATTTTATGATTCTTAGAAGACAAAGAGATTAAAGCGCCATGTGGTGATATTTTGTTTTACTTAGCTTGCACATATAGTAGCTATTTTTAATTAATGATTCATTATAAATAAGAGCATTTACCTTTTAGCAAAGGTCGATGGTTTTGGCAAATACCCTCATTTTTGGAATCGTAAAGAACTATTTCCGAAATACCTTAATTGAGAAGTCATGTTTAGGACCAGAGACAAACTTCTGTTTTTCATCAAAGGCGTTGTGTGATTGGATGTGAGGAGGAATTACTTCCAATTTTTTTTTATGAATGGATGCCCTGAAGTCAGTAGAAACCCCTATAACAAGAACTAACCAAGGGGAAAATCCATCTCCCATGGATCTAAACAATAAACTAAATGTGAACGCTTGCTCTGTAGATAAAAAAGGAAATCCTTTTGTCCCACCGTTCCTTTTAACATTTGAAGTCTTCAACATAAACCTCCATAATTGTTTAGTTGACTCAGGGGCATCCTCTAATGTCATGCCATTATTTATCTGCAAGAAACTAAACGCAGTCCTGCTCAAAAGTGATAAACACATTATACAACTAGACATAACTCAAGTAAAAGTTATTGGAGAACTCAAGGATGTCATGATCATAATGGATACACAACTGAAATTTGTTCAAGTAATTGACATCATTGTAGTAGATATACCAGAAGCTTATGGACTGCTACTTAGTCGAGATTGGTCCGAGAAGTTGAATGGATATTTTAGCACGGACTGGGCTCACATATGGTTTCCATTAAAGGGACACACAAACATGATTAGGATTGATAGGGAAAGGTATCTCAAACATACTGTCACTGATTTAGAAGCCTTCAATGAACCCTCGTTGGCATATTTCCTCATGCTAGCCAACTACTCTTGCGATTCTGATTTCGACAATTTCTCCCCTCTCTCATCTTATCTACCTCATACTCAAAACTTTGAAATGACTTTTCAAGAAATCCATAGACTTAAACGTTAAAGAACTAAAAGTTTTCTGGGACTCTAAAATTATCGTTAGGAAAGTAAAGAATACTATACATTGCAACTCTAACCACCTGAGGTGTTATCAACAGGAAGTGCATAGGCTAATAGAACATTTTGAGGCCTTCAATGTTACATCAATCCCTAGAACAAAGAATACTCTTGCTGATTCTATAGCCATTGCTGCCTCGAGGATATCCCCTTTATAAGACTATGAAGCCTCCAGGTTCACCGTGGAACTACTCTACAAACCATCAGTGCCCAACAATATTTCGATTTGGAAGGTATTTGAAGGAGATAAACAGATTATAAAGTTCCTAACCAATCAGGAAAATTTTAAAGACCTGGCTATTGACGATGAAGTATTCCAAGAGCAATCAGTAGAAACTGTTTCCCATGAACAAAGAGGTGAAACAGATCACTCAACTAACAAACCAAGGTTTTACACGATACCAAAAGGGCTAGCCAATTTGGAGAACCTTTTTGACTTAAGGGAAAGATTTAAAGGGTCAACAAACACAAAGACAAGGAGCTCATGTTCCATGTATGAGACTTTAAACCTAGGAACCCTAGAAAACCCTAAAAATATAAATCTAGGCAAGTCAGAGTCTCTTCTATCCTTGCGTTCTAAATCTCCCTGGTTCGTGATGATAACTAAAATTCCTAGTGCCAGTGAATTCTTTACTCGACTCTTGTCAAAATGGGGCATGGGTCATGATCAAGAGGAGCGAAGGTGGAATAAAGGACGAAACTCCATAGGCGGGCCCAGTTTCATGAACCAAGGAGATTTTATACGCTAGGATAGAAGAGAATCTGACAAAAACAAAACCAGTTAGGTTATTAACCAGCTTATGCACCTGCTAAGCACGGGGAAGGAACAAAGATTCTGCTTTCGCCCAGTAAATCGCCATTTGTTGAGCACTCAACACACCCTAAAAGCCTTATGAAATTTTATCACTTTTTGGGTACCACTTGTTTTCTTTTGCTTTCTAATTTGGGTTCACTTTGGGGGATGATTTATTTTGTTTTGTTTTCATGACTCTTATCAATCAAGTCAGAGTGTTTGAACTTGTTAAATGAAACCTTGTGTCTAAAAGAAATTGACATCCTAACTAAGAATTTGCATCTAAAATTACACCTAACGTGCCTGTGTTCGACGTCGACAAAATTCAAGCAGGGAAAATGGCCACACAGTTACACTAATTGCCGATCGCCAATGCATCATCGACATCGACAGAAGGCGAAGTTGGTTTGCATGAGTTCTTGACCACAAATTTTCGAGAGATATCTGATCACCATCGATGTCAACAAAGTACGGGAGGGATAAACATTGACAAAATCGATAAAGAAATCACCGATAGCCGATGACCGATGACCTTGCTCGGGGTTGGGGAAAATCTAAAAAGGTTAAAACAATCGATTTTTTCTGCATTAAAGAAACCGTTGATCGCTGATCCCTGATACACTTTCGACATTGAGACTTTTTTGAGAGAGTCGATCCGGGAACACTTGGGTAAGTTTATCGTCGATCGTCGATCCTTCATACTTTTCAGTGTTGGCAGGATAGGATCGGGTTTCTAGAACGTGTAGCTTAAGAAAAGTCCTGATTTCTATTAACACAAGTAAATGAAGACACCGGTCTCGAGTGCCACATGTATTTATCACGTAAGGGTGTTGTATGACCTGGTTTTGTCTTGAGTCGTCTTAAAGTTTCCTGTGTCCTAGTCACACCTCCAAGTCAACCTTGCCACATCAGTTGTATACGAAAAGATCGTTTAGCATCGAAGCTTTTTCAAGAAGACATCAATGAAAAGTGTTCAAAGTAGAACCCCGACCCCCGACTCACTAGCTGGACTAGCGAAACGATGGGATATTTTTGACACAAGACATGATCAGATTCTGGCATTCAATAAACTAGTTATTGCTTTATCGCACATATGTTGCTACCCCGTGCACAGATTGAACAAAAATGATTTGAGATCACCGATAGGCCACGTTACAACCCTCACCCACATCGTCAACCTACGATCGAATTTAATTTTAAACGTCTTTGAAGATCTGGCGATAGATTTAATAGAAATACACTCATAACCCGAATTGAATGACTGATGTGACAAGGTAATTTTATCCCTATTTAAATATCTAGAATGGTTTTGAACAATTTCATTGTGCACATAAGTTCAAATTCTAGATCATCCAAAGAAGCAAAGCGAGGGTCTCGAGACTGTGCTGACCCTCAGATGATCAAAACCAGGTTAAATAAGATGCAGAGGTATGTGTTCAAGTTTGTCAATTCGACAGTCATGATTTATATATGAATTTGATTTCTTACATGGTCTCTAACTATGTTCTAGATGTACGTAAAATTCCGTCGAGAAAGCCAACCACTAGACGCTTGCCGAGAGCACCCAAGCTAAAGGAAGTTGAAATAGGTGAAGGTTCTTCTCCTGGTACAACAAGGCATTTGGAGTACATTCCTAGGGTAGAGTCAGTCATAAAAACCTCAACAAAGAAAGCCTTTGTCCAACCTCCGGTCTTCGGTGACACAGAAGCAAGCACTGGATCCAAAGTAATGCTCCCACAGTGGGGGGACCTTTTCAACAGAATCAGCCGGGAGGAGTACCCATAGTGTATCCCACACAACGCCCCAGATATAAGGGCACTCAATGACTAGGTGTTCCAAAACATCCGACGGTCATATTTTCACATGGTAGCCAACAGAACCCAGGTTTTCCCTTGCATAGAGGTTTTGAAGTGGCTAATCGACCATACAGATGCGCATAAATGTTTAATAAATGATGAGAATGGCAGGCGTGTCAAAGTTTTCGTCTCGAAATAAGTCCAGAAATAGTTCAAGATCAGAGACCCAGAGGAGTGACTAAACACAAGCTTCGTGGTTAATTTATACAAATTCCACGACACTAACCGACTGATGGCATGATGGTGGAAGGAGGAAAAGAAGTTTACCAACTGAAGCAATGGCTGGTATGGGACAATTAACTTGAGGGAGATATACATCTATTTGATGGTTCTCATCTGCCGACTGTATGGAGAGAAGGGTTGCTCCAAGTTTTCAGAAGCATGGATGCCCTTGGCATAGATAGTGGCGATCTTCGGAAGCATCTTCAACTGGGGAGTGATAATTTCCAAACAATTGAGAATCCGTGTACATCAGACTCAGATGTCAAAAGAAGGGGAAGCATTCACTTTCCACATGGCCTTGTACTTTCTCGATGTCATCTATGCAAGAAATGTCTTCACCGACATGAATTTAAGCTGGCATGTTGCGGATCTTCTGGTCCACGTTTATTTTAGCATACTATGGGAGAACATGTATACAAAATCTACGCACTCATTCGCGATGAATTCATCGCTCGTATTCA
The DNA here is from genome assembly GCA_009831015.1 of Picea engelmannii. Lineage (NCBI taxonomy): Eukaryota > Viridiplantae > Streptophyta > Pinopsida > Pinales > Pinaceae > Picea > Picea engelmannii. Next base: position 137,637 of record ML778266.1, read on the forward strand.
TTTTATTATATTTAAAAAGGAATGCCCGAGATTATCCGCAGCAGCCAAGAAAATGGTAGCGAAGGTAGGCCACTGGTATTTAGATGAACAATCAACCTATATTAGGGTGTTCAGGGCCACCAGAGCACCACATCTAATACCCACTCACGTCCCAGACCGATTCATTGTGGGAGAAATATGCTATCAGACTATCCTGCAGGGCTATAATGCCACACTAGTCAAGGACAAGAAGCGAGCTTTCATACCCTACGATTTCCATGTGGGGTTTTATTTGGTAAAGGAAATTGATGAAGCCAAACAAGAAGGGCTAAGCCAACTTGAATTTAGGTTCTCGACAAGCCGATTATGCAAGCACGACCCTAAAGGCCTGGTCCTCCAACATGCTTTGCAGGTATCATCTTGTTGGCCATAGGCCAATGATAAATTTGAGGATGAAATTTTCACAGAGTGCACTCAGGACTGGGAGGAGGTAGTATAGAGGATGGACAACTTGAACATGACCAGGTTCAAGGATATGAGGATGGACGAACAAGTGGAGACAATAGAGTAGTCGTCTCAAGAGGCCCTTAGAGTTCAAGAAGAGATCAGAGCGAAAGAGACTATAAAGGAACAAAGAAGAGGGTTGCTCTTGCTGAAAGGGGCGCAAATAATCATTGACCAGTTACAGAATGATCCCAACCTCATAGAGATGTCAAGGATCCCTGCTGATGGCCCAATCACAAGTAGAGGAGAGCCAAGTGGCTTAGAGCCGATACAACTTGAAGAAATCACTGGGCCTGAAAACCCTGAAGTTCCATCACTGCAGATCAGATTACCAGGGGGAATTTCAACCCAACCTGAGATATCATGGACACCGGGTAGCACAAGTGTACCAAACCCCTTGTTCGACTTAATAACCATCTATGATGATGAGGATAGTTCAGAGGTTTTCCTGGTGACTCCAGTGCATATTACAGAGGAAAGGGAACCTGAGAGAGAATCTACCCCAGGTCTCGATGCTCCAATTAAAAGCCTTCCGTAGAGCGACCATGAGGTCGAAAGTGCCTTAGACATTGAGCTACTCATCTTACTAGGAACCTCAATGGAAAAATCGAGGGATGAGCTAGGATCGGGAGGTTAGAAAGAGGAATTTCCACAACAAGAAATCAACACACCGATAACCGATTACCAAGTAAGTACCAGACCTATCACCGACCTTTCAATTTTGGCCGATGCCTCACCAACCAATGCACAACAAATGGAGTTAGAGGCATTAGGACATATAGAAGAATTCCATGAACCAATCCTGGAACATATACATATGGCCAAGAGCCTGGGAAACACTATAACCCGGGGAGAACAAAAAATCCCTGAACAAGTTGATGAGGTAGCCGACATACAATCAATTTCCTATGACAAGAAGAGAAAGACCATCATAAAGAGGACCACTAAAAAGAGGAGGCTCACATTAAACAACTCAATCCTCATAAATACAGAGGAGAAGTTGCTCAGAATGAAGCACACCAAGATGTATGAGCTTATCGATGCAGGGATGGCTATCACAGATGCCACATTGGACAAATAAAGAAGATATGAAAAGGAGTTGGCCGCTGAACTTATAGAGTTGGAGCATCTGTGCCATTTGGAAAAATACTATCAGGACTCCACATAGGCCACAATGTTTTTGAGAAGTGAGTTCCAAGACACTTATGCCAAATTCATGAATGAATGACACCTTTTCAATGTAGGTATAGCTGACTTCCAAGAAGACACCATTATGGTACTAGCAACCTGCAAGGATGTGGAAAGGTGGTATGAGAAGGCTCACAAAGAAGTAGAAAGGATCGATTACATCAACGCGGTTCAAAAGGGCCGAGACGTCGAAGAGCATGAAATTTGGGTGCTGAGGGACAACAACATAGATTGGATCAGGAAAGCGATCAAATACTAGGTAAATATTTCCCAGGAGCCTCAGTGGGAGATTCAATAGAAGTGGGCCGATTATGAAAAGAGATAGGAAAAGATTAATTGGGAGATGAAAGACATTGGCCTCCCAAAATTTGTCTCACCCGAGGACTTTGTCGACCTGCCTGACATAGTCAAGCAACATGTAGAACAAGTTTCAGCATGGACAACAGAGATAAAAAAGGTGGCGAGCATGGCACCCGTTCAAGTACAATAGTTCATGGAGCATCCGATTAAGGATCGAACAGTTTTGCAACGGTTGAGTGTTAAAATGATCAAGTACAGAGCACATGTAGTAGAAGTGAAATAAATTCTTTCAGCCCCGATGGACCAACATAGGTTCTCGTATGCCAACACATGTGAGGAACTCTTCTTTAAGTGGTCGGAGTATGAGAAGAGTCATTCACTCTAGTAAAAATATTTGATGAGTCTTAGAAGACATAGAGATGAAAGCGCCATGTGGCGATATTTTGTTTTCTTATCTTGCACTTATAATAGCTATTTTTTGTTAATGATTCATTATAAATAAGAGGATTGACCTTTTAGTAAAGGTCGATGGTTTTGGAAAAGACCCTCATTTTTGGAATTGTAAAGAACTATTTTCGAAATACCTTAATTGAGAAGTCATGTTTAGGACTGGAGACAAACTTTTGTTTTTCATCAAAGGCATTGTGTGATTGGATGTGAGGAGGAATTACTTCCAACTTTATTTCATGAATGGATGTTGTAATGAGTAAGAGTTATTGAATCTATTAATAAGTTACATGTGTCAATATTTTTGTATTTATTGTCTCTAATGATGAAAGCAAATCTTTGTCTTAATGTGTGATTAATGCTAGAGCTAAGGAAACTATTTTGCTTGCCATCATTTTATTGCATGTATGTTTTCTTTCGATAATTGTATTGTTTAAATATTGTAACTGCAAAGAGTATTCTATTTATTATTATTATTATTTGAGTCATTCATTAATATATCAAATCCCCTTTTGTGGATTGATCATGTCGAGCATTGTAATTGACCAAATCCACTTTTTCAGATTGGACAAACCCTAATTGTATTATGCAAATTGAGAAGTCGGCCCCCAGGCTAATTAAAGTGGTTTTAACCACTCAGAAAGACAAGTCGGCCCTGCCTAGCGAAGAGACACCTTTTCAACACCTGCTAGTTTGTATAAATAAAGGAATCCAACGACTCATTTGCACACTCACTTAGCTCACTCATCTAGTGTGCAAGTTTGAAGGAAGTTGCAGTTGCTGGAAGAAGGAAGAGAGAGAGGCGCATTGCTCAGTGTTGGATATTCTCTAGTGTTTGGTTTATTGTCTTGGCATTGTATTGGCTATCTATATTAAGGAAATTTTTCCTGGGTTTTCTTCCCCATGAGGGTTTGCTAGGATAAATGTTGTTTATCTTGTGATTGTGTTTCTCTCAGTGATCCTACCTATGCTATTGTTATCTAGTAAATTGAAAATAAACCTAATAATAGCTCAAAAATTAACATGATATCAGAGCTAAGATGAAGAGAGCATCTTTCACTGGATAAAGAAAAACGTCACTGTTGCCGTACAAGAAAATTACGGCTTTTTATTGAAGAGGAATTTCAGCCCAAAAGTCATCTAGAAAAGTGTGCCCTAGCCCACATAACTCTTTGGCACCTTCAATGCACATTTTCAGTGGATATAAATCCTGGAAAGTAAAACCCTATTTTTCTCTGGTACCAAAAAACCAGAAAACCAGAAGTACCAGAAAACCAAAAGTACCAGAAAACCAGGAAACCAGAACCAGTACCAGAAGTACCAATCCAGAATTCTGCTGGTCAAGTTTGAAGGGGTAAAATTTGGATTTTCATAAATCTGACTGCACCAACTTACTCGCCCCAATTCAATGCATCTAGCCCCTAGATCAAAATTTCAAAATTTGAAGTTTGAAAAATTAGGGTTTCCTCATAAAACCCTAAGTTGCAGTTGTAATTGCAGTTTCAAAATCAGTTGTAGTATCAATTGTAGTTGCAGTATCAGTTGAAGTATCAACTGCAGTATTAGTTGCAGTCACCCTTGAAGTTTTAAAGGGGGTTGGTAATTATTACCACTGCTATCGGATGGTGCCACTACCTGCAAATGCTATTAGAGGTATGTACTCACATATGTTTAAATTGTTAAGCTTTAAAGGGTATTTGTAGGAGAAGGGATGATTCAGATTATTTTCGGCACGAAATGAGAGCAGAGATATAATAAAGAAATGCACAGAGATATCGCAGATATTCGATAATATAACAGAAATGTATTAGAGATGCAACCATAACAACATATATACAATAATACATGATTTCTATTAATGAAAGAAATGTACAGAGACTGTAAAAATACAGAGTGAAAGACTCGCTAGAATGGTGGCAACTTATCTCTAATAAGAGATGCGACGGCTACTCGCATTCACAAGAAGATGATTACAATGAGGCTTTGAAGGCATTTTTACAATAAAAAAGAATTCCAAAAACCCTAGACATCCAAAAACCTAACACTAGGAGATGAAGCGCCAAAATTCATGTGGGCCCCGTTTGGGTAAGTTAGTACATCAACTTCCCGGGGTTGTAACTTTTGCATACGATCTCCGTTTTAGGCGCATGATAGGCCGTTGGAAAGGTATCATCGAGGAGATTCATATTGGGGGAAATATCGAAGGAAATATCATATTTCTCCCCATTTTCCCAAAAATGTCGTTTAGGGCCTCAAAATGGCCCCTAAAGTTTGACCAAACATTAGTATGATGGTCATAGCTTCAATATGCAACCTAGATTAAAATAATGTCATAACAAATAGATGCATATCAGAATAATCAAACCTGGGTTGCATTATTTCTCTGAATGTGTTGGATCTTCAGATCCTTCTGGATCTATGGAAAGAGATCCCTTGATCCAGGTGGATATCGGTGGCCACCCACCTTTTCCAACTGGCTCAAAACAATTTTCTGGCAATTTTGGTAATTTACTATTTTTGGTCAAAATTAAGTCAAGGTATTAGATGGATTAAATTTGATATCATAAATTTTATTCTCTAACCCAAATTTATGTCAAGATATCATATTGTCTTAGTATAGAAGACAGGTTGAAGAAAACACTTGCCATCTTGAGTGAAGGAGACTTTGAAGAAAAGTAACACACTCATTATTGAGGACAAGACTCCAGTTTCCAGGTTTGATTAATTAAGCCGATAATATTCAAAGTTGCACATGACAAGTGGATAACTGCACCATTACAAGTAAACACTATAGTTGAGAAAGAAGTGTTTGAAAAGTATTATACTTGGTAGCATGTGAGCATATTGAGATAAATGCTTATGTAATCATTTACCAAATACAACTAACATCTCCTCTAGGAGAAACTTCTTGTGTTGGTTCTAGGTTACCATGGAGGAATGTTTGATCACAACACTAGAAGAGTTTTGACCTCATTTCATATTGTATTTATTACTTTTGATCTTTGTTTCAGACAGGTCACAAGTGATAGCTCTAAAGGAGCTACTGTGACAATTATTTGTGCTATTGTTTTTTTTACTATTATCAAAAGAGTATTATTCTTGCTTGCTGTTTTGTTGACCTTGTTTCAGGTCATAGGTGATAACCCTGAGGAAGCTATAGTGAAGGTTGCAGAAGGAAACATATTAGATGAGACATGAACTATACTATGTACATGACCATATACATTCATGCACTAAAGAAGATGAAGAAGAATCTATCTTTTGAGATCTAGAGTATCTCATATGTAGATTGATTGTAAGGAGCAGAAGGCTCCAAATATGACTGAACATTAGAACAAAAACTCACATTAGATTTGTTCAAAAGTTAATGAAGCCACCTTGACAAGAAGCCGAATTCACTTGAAGTTTGACTCATCTTTTCATATTTAGAATTGGTATTCAACACCAAGTATACCCCATAAGAGATGATGTAATCCTTGTAGACTCAGAAGAAATCGAGAATAAGCCTAATCTTAGAAAGGATCAAATGAAGAGACAACTTCCAGGACTGGGAGACAAATTCCATGAGAAGACTAGATCATAGCTTCAGAAACTTCTAGGAGATATGAAATCTCCTGGGAATATTCCCTTGTTTCAGTGACAGAGAAGGAAGCCAGTCAGAAAGACTAGGATATGGATTCTTCCATGAGACTAGAAGAGAAGTCAGTATTGACTTCTAAGATTGATTTAAACAGATCAAGTATGTTGTAGATGTACAAAGTCTGATGTGTGTCTAGAGGATTCTCCCATCAAGAGGGAGAAGACTATGACGAGACACTTACTCCAGTAATTGGAGAAATAATTCCAGTATTTATGAAGACAACCGGAACAACCATGATTCATATATAGTATGAGATACAAGGGGAGCAATCCCCATATTTAAATTGAATGGTAGTTGGTGCATTACATTAGTTGTGTCATGGGGACATGACTACAATAAAAGATAGAGTTTCCTCCATGAAAGAGGAAGAGATACCTTCAGTATCAATTATTGAGCCACTCTTAGTTTTAGATGAAGATGTTTCCATGATATATAAGAGGAGTTACTCACAGATTTCAACAACCATAGTGAGGATGAAACATTCATTCTCAGCCTCAGAGCAACTGCAGGTGCAGAGTCCCAATTCCAGAAGGAACAATTTCAGAAAGAGGAGAGGACATACTCTTAGGCAGTGAGACAGATAATGCTTTGCAGAAAGCACATAGAGATAGCACATGATTATGAAGATTGATTTGCAGTTGAGCAAGCATACCATATTGGTACAATGTAATGAGAAAATTTGATTTGAATATTAAATATAGAAAGACTCATGTCTGCCGGTAGAAGGAAGCTCTGTACGTGTTGAAGAAAGCTCCTAGAGCTTGGTATGGAAGAATTGACAGTTTCTTGAAGAGCTTGGGCTTTACCAAGAGTAAAGTTGATTCTAACCTTTACTTCAAGGTTATGAAGGATGAGCCAGTTATATTGTTTCTAATATATGTAGATGATGTATTCTTGACAAGATGAAGAAAATCTCATCACATATTGCATAAGAAGCCCGCTACAAAGTTTGATGGAAGACCTAATCCATTATCTCTTAAGTCTTGAAGTTTGGCAGAACACAGAGAAGATCTTCCTTAACCAAGGGAAGTATGCAGTTAAAATAATGAAGAGGTTTGACATGTTGAAATGTAAATCCATGTACACACCCATGGAAACAAAGTTAAATCTCCTGGTAGACACCTCGTCAGAATTGGTTGATGCTACTCTATATAAGACAAATTATTGGTTCATTGTTGTATTTGACGAATACCCAGCCAGATATATGTTTTGCTGTGAACACCTTGAGTCATTATCTGGTAGAACCCAGATGTGTTCACATTGTTGCTGCAAAACATATGATGAGATACCTTAAGGGTACATTGGATTTTGTTCTCTGTTATACTAGAGATCATGACTTCAGATTGTATAGATATACTGATTCAGATTGAGCTGGAAGTGTCTTTGACAGAAAGAGCACTTCATGATGTTGTTTCACTATGGGGTTAGCCATGATCTCATGGTAGAGTAGGAAGCAATCCAACATTGCTCCCAACACGACATAAGAGAAATACATTGTTGCATGTTCTGCCAGTTGTGAAGCCATATGGCCTCGGATGTTGTTGACAGATCTATTTGATTTGGAGATGGAAGCCACCGTGATCCTATGTGATAACCAGAGGTATATAAATATGATGTGTTCCATGATGAATTGAAGAACATAGATATCCAATATCCCTTCATTCATGATATGATGCAAAGAGGAGCCATAGAACTCCAATATGTTGGCACAAATGAATAGGTTGCATATGTGTTGACCAAGCCTCTGTCTGGTGTAAAGTTTGAGCACTTTTGAGACAAGCTTGGTATAGCCCGAAATGACCTCCCTCGAAAGGGGGAGTAGTGCTGATGATACTACGATATCCTGATTAGTAGTGGTAGCTCCGTTAGGATTTTATATCCTAGGGAATCTTATGATTCCTGGGAAGATCCTTTGGGTCTTCCAGAGTACCACATGGTAGCTCCGTTAGGATTTCATATCCTGGGGAATATTTTTGATTCTTGGGTAGGTCCTTTGGATATGTTAGAGTACCAAAATATGTTGTTATGATGCCATCCTCGTGCTGTGATTCCAAACTAGTGCTGAATATTTCTAGCTTCACGCTGATGTTGTTGTGATGCCAACCTAGTGTTGAAGATTTCCAGCCTCGTGCTGATGTTGTTGTGATGCCAGCCTAGTGATGAATATTTCTAGCTTCGTGCTGATGTTGTTGTGATTCCAGCCTCGTGCTGTGATGCCAACCTAGTGTTGAATATTTCCAACCTCATTATGATGTTGTTGTGATGCCAGCCTCGTGCTGTGATGCCAACCTAGTTCTGAAGATTTCCAGCCTCATGTTGATGTTGTTGTGATGCCAACATCGTGCTGAAGATTTCTAGCTTTGTGTTGATGTTGATGAGATGCCAGCTTCGTGCTGAATATTTCTAGCCTCGTGCTGATGTTGATGAGATGCCAACTTCGTGCTGAATATTTCCAGCCTAGTGATGATGTTGATGATGCTCCAACCTTCGTGCTGTGATGTTATTGTTGTTGATGATGCTCCAACCTTTGTGCTGTGATATTGCTGTTGTTGATGTTGTATCAGCCTTGTGCTATTATTGATGATGATGTGTTATACTAATCCATGTTGATGAAGATGATGATGATGCCACTTCATCTTCTTTCCAAATATGATGATGATGATGCCACTTCATCTTCTTTCCAAATATGATGATGATGATGCCACTTTAACTTCTTGCTGAAGATGATGATGATGATGTTATTTCAACTTTCACGCTGAAGATGATGATGATGATGTTATTTCAACTTTCACACTGAAGATGATGGTGTTACTTTAGCCTCATGCTAAATATGTTGATGATATTACTTTTGCCTCACACTAAAGATGATGATGATGTTACTTTAGCCTCATGCTCATGAGGATGATGATGCTACTCCAGCTCCATGCTGTGAACGATGATGATGAGAAAAACTTCCGATGATTTATAGATATGTCAGTTAGTGTTCTAGACTCTGTTGATGTTGCTGCCCTCTCTCTCTCTCTCCCGATGATGCTATATTGAGTTGTGTCTTTAGAATACCCTTCATGTTAAGGGGGAGTGTTGAAATATTGTAACTGCAAAGATTATTCTACTTATTATTATTATTATTTGAGTCATTCATTAATAGATAAAATCCCCTTTTTTGGATTGATCATGTCGGGCATTATAATTGACCAAATCCCCTTTTGTGGATTGGCCAAACCCTAATTGTATTATGAAAATTGATAAGTTGTCCCCCAGGCTAATTAAAGTGGTTTTAACCACTCAAAAAGACAAGTCGGCCCTGCCCAGCAAAGATACACCTTTTTAGTACCTGCCAGTTTGTATAAATAAAGGAAACCAACGAGTCATTTGCACACTCACTTATCTCACTCATATAGTGCACAAGTTTGAAGGAAGCTGTAGTTTCCAGTTGTCGGAATAAGGAAGAGAGAGAGGCACATTGCTCAGTGTTGGATATTTTCTAATGTTTGGTTTATTGTCTTGGCATTGTATTGGCTATCTATATTAAGGAAGTTTTTGCTGGGTTTTCTTCCCCATGAGGGTTTCCCAGAATAAATGTTGTGTATCTTGTGATTGTGTTTCTCTCAGTGATCCTACCTATGCTATTGTTATCTAGTAAATTGAAAAGAAACCTAATAATAGGTCAAAACTTAACATGTATCTCAATCAATAATTGAAATACCAGCAAGTTAATGTATTAGTACTAGGCTTGTCACATGTGTGAATATCTTTGTCTGCATGCTTGAACACAAGGGTTATCCCAAGCTCAAACTTCTTCAGTAGTTAAGATCCCCCCCTTTTACCATCTATTTTATACCAACACACATCTTTTTATCAGACCCATATAATAAAAGAAAATACAAAAAAAGAACATTTAAACTAAAGGAGGAATTTTCATAAGAAGATATCCTATAAATCACTACGTAAATCCCATCGATAAATTGACTGGATCGAAATATCTGGATAACCATTCCATCATCAAACGCTGCAGAGTGTAATTGGGCCTTTGTGGCGGGTTTGGTTCCTGCTGTCAAGTTAAAGGGATTTAGGACCCCTCAACAGAATGTATGCACATGAATGCAGAAGGGGGTGAATCCGATTAGCCTTCATCACTAGGAAGAGAAGGAGATGACCAAACTCTTCCACATCAAGATTCAGGCCAAGAAGATCAAGATAGACACTATGTTCAACTTCGTTTCAAAGGATAATATCATAGAAGAAGATCTAGTCGACAATATTGGATTGGAGATTCATAATCATACTATCCCATATCCATTGGGATGGGTAAACAAGGATGAAAATATCAAGGTAACAAAACTATGTAAGATTAAATTTTCTACAAGTGTTGATTTTATTGATGAGGTGGAATTGAATGTAGTACCCCTTGACATATCTAGAGTAGTGTTTGGGAACCCCTACATATATATGAGGAATGAAATATTCATGCAGAGAGCCAACCAATATCAAATAATCAAGTATCATAATTCCTACATCATCAATGCACATAAAGGCAAGTCAAATATCTCACTAGTAAGTGCTAACCAAGCCAAAAAGTTGATTAGTTCCAATAAGAAATATGTTTTACTTTTCCTAAGGGAAAATCAATCTGGTGAAGAATCGTTAAAAGTAAAGATATCCCTGGGAGGGTGTACTAAGGAACATAAACATGAATTGTAGGAGTTGCTAAAGGAACACAAGGGGAGTGTTCCAGTAGTCTAAAGGGATACCACATAAGAGGTAACTGAATCATGAAATGCAATTATTGCCATACTCCGCCTTGATGAATATTGGGTAGTTTAGATAGTCCGTTCTGGAAGAAAACAAAGTAAAGAAGAAGTCGTAACAGTTGTTGCAACATGGTGTGATTCGACCAAGTAGCTCACCTTGTGGGCTACCCATCATAAATTTTCCCAAGAAGGATAGGACTTGGAGAACATGTATAGATTATAGGGCATTGAACAAGATTACACTAAAGAATTGATACCCTTTGCCTAATATTGATGATCTGTTGGACCAACTGAAGCATGCTAAATAATTCACTGAGCTAGATTTGAAATCATGATATCACTAGGTACAAGTCAAATAAGAATATACTTGGAAGAATGCCTTCAAGACAAGGCATGGTTTGCATGAGTGGTTGTTTATGCCATTCAGTTTATGAAACACACCAACTACATTTATGATACTAATGAATGATGTTTTATGCCCTTATCTAGATTCATGTGTTATTATTTATTTGGATGATATATTGGTTTATAGTGCTACATGGGAGGAACACATCTTACATCTTATTTATGTGTTAGATATCCTGAAGAAGCACCAACTACTGGCCAATATCAATAAATGTGAGTTTTCTCAGTAATCTTTGGTGTATATGGGGTATGTGATCGGTGGAAGCAAGATCAAGATATATCCCTCCAAGATGGAGGCCATCATGAAATGGAAAGTTCCTACAAATTTCACATAACTTAGGATCTTCGTTGGGGAAACACAATACTTGTTGAATTTTGTAGCTTCATTTCCAACAATAGCTGCATGACTCCATGCAATAACAACAACACTAAGAGTTTTGAGTAGGGGAAGAATCAATAGAATGCCTTTGATGAGTTGAAAAGAAAGATAATTTAAGCACCAATTCTTGCATTTCCAATTTTCATAAGCCCATCGAAGTGGAGACAGATGCAAGTGGGTATGCCATGGGAGCAATTCTAATGTAGGGAAGAAGGCTTGTTTGCTATCACTCTAAAGTATTTCATGGGGTGGTCCTCAAGTACCCTACCTATGACAAGGATATCTATGCCTTGGTACAAGTTGTTAAAAATTGGAAACACTATCTGATGGGAAAGGATAACATCATCCACAAAGATCACTAATTGCTTTAGTGTTTACAGGCCCATAATAAGTTAGAACAAACTAGACACTACAAATGGACGGGTTTCTTAAAATAATTTCATCTAATCATCAAGTATAATAAGGTAAACAAGAAAAAGTTGGAAAACATGATTTCAAGGCCATCCACATCCAAGATTACAACTTTGGGATCTTTGATGCACGTGGAGCCTTTTACCCATGATGCATAGAAACAAAAGATGAGGAATTCAAGGAGGTGTTTCAATAGCTACATGGCTAGATTCATATATAAGAAGGTGACAAAAATACCGACTATAATTTCTAGAATGGTTTACTCTACAAGATCGACAAGCTCTATGTCCCTAAAGGTGAATGATTGTAGCTTATCAAAGAGGCTCACACCTCCAAGGTTGTAGGACATTTTGGTGTTGGGAAGACAATTTCCAACTTACAGAGGTATGTGTACTAGCCCAATATTCAAGAAGATGTAGTACATTATATTATAGGATGTATACTTTGTTGTACCAACAAGCCCAACAATAGGAAGAAAGGTTTATACTATCCCTTTATTGTACCCACTCGACCTTTGGGAAACACTTCAATGGATTTTATGGGACAATTACCAACAACTAGGAAGGGACATGACTATATTTTTTTTTAGGTTGACAGGTTCAACAAGATCTGTATTCTCATGCATTTTAAAAATACCATCAATAGATAAGAAGTAATAAACAAGTTCTTTGAACAATTCTGGGTGCACTTTGGGACACCAAGGAGAATCATCTCAGACATGTATACTGAATTTCTCAGTACACTTTGGACTACATTGTGGGAGAAGATGGACACTAAGTTTAAGAGGTCTATAACATTCCATCTATAGATAGATGGTTAGACATAAGTAGTCAACGTGAATTTTGTGAAACTTTTGAGGAGTTACAATCAAAAGCATCTGAATATTTGGGATGAAAATATGATCTATATACAATAGTCTTATAACAGAGCAATTCACACTTCTACTGGTAAGTTACCTTTTGAAATTTTCTTTGGATATTTGCCACCTTCACCTTTATATGTTGTATATGGAAAACAAGGAGGATTGAGGTAGGACCTCACATGCGATGCATTAAAAGTAGAAAAAAATGTTGAGAAGATCAAGAATATCCATTTGCAAGTACAAGAGACACCACAAAAGTCACATGAAAAGTACAAGGATAGACATGACCAACACGAAACATAGAGAACATTCATAGTGGGAGACTGAGTATGGTTACAAATGAATAAGGAAAGTCCATAAGGTCCTAGTAAGAATATTAAGGCTATGCGGTATGGTCCTGTTGAGGTATTGGAAAAGGTGGGAGATGATGCCTATAGACTCATGTTGATGTTCAGATAGTTCAAGATCCAAACAACAACCTCGCTAGGATAAAATACCCCTGTGCTTTTATAGAGGTGGTACTCTGCTATTTTAGTCTGAAAGATATGGCTTGATGTTCTTGGATTGGGCTGTCAAATGCTAGAATGCTAAAATACAAAACCTAAATCTTTATCGCTTTAGTTTGTATGTAAAATGGTTCTTGATAACCAAATTTCTCTTTGAGTACAACATTTACTTGGAAATGGACCAAACAACTTTCTTTACAATAAAAAGATAATGAAAGGTTTTAATATCAAAATAATTATGTGCTCAACTTTGTTATAATATCCCTCTGAAACACATCCAAGTAGAAGATGCATCCATATTTTCTCACAAGAAAAAGAGTGAAATGGTGTTGATCATTCTAGATAACTTTAAATGAGTATTGCATTCAAAATTGAAAATAATTTGGTGGGCATAATCCAAAAATATCAGACTTAAAAATAACAAATCTTGAGAAATCATTAAAGTTATACCCCAAAGTAGTTCTCTGTGGAGTTTCATAAAATATATTCAACATTACAAAGCATTTCAGTAAACCAATTGACTATTGCTCATAAATAAAGCTTGCCAAAATCAAGGACTAAACCTCCATGAATAATTTAGATAACCTTGGCTTATATTACCAACCATATATATGGCTATAAAATACTCCTATAATATTTTTAGGAAGAGACTTTGAAGAATAAGAGGAAGTAACACTCAAAACTCAGCCTTATGCTTGATTTCTGATATACAAATAAAAAGCTTTGAGAGAAATTTCATAGAAGAAGAAGCAAGAAAAAAAGGAGAACTTTATTTGTTGATCAAAGACTTGGATGCATACTGATGGATGAACAATTCTATATTGATTATATCAACCCTTTATAATATGAACCTTTGCTTTGATGGTGCTATCCTCCTTTTAAATATGCTCCCAATGCTTTCTTGAAATGTTTGCTCAAGTAGTTAGGGTTTTTTCCTTCTAGAAGTTTCCACATGCTTCCTTTTTGGAGTAAATCACTTTAATTAATTATTTATTGAATTCTCATTAATTAATTTATGTCATTGAAATTATTGCCTCCAAGTGGGACCCATTTCATCTTTAATAAAAGTTATTTAATCAACTTTTATTTCCAAATTTTCAAGTTGACTTCCTTAAAAAGGTGGACCGTGTTTTAATTTTATGAGCATGATAAGTGACTTATTAGCCATGGAAACCATTCCAGGAGAAATCTTCATCATTCTAGAATTCCAATGAGTCCTCTTGAATGTAATTTGTATTTTTGGATCTCAACTTTTAGCCTCGAGAATCAAGGTTCCAAACACATTTCTTAGCAAATCATGAATAATAGTTGACTGTTCTTTTAATTTCTGGAGAAATTGTGACCAAATTCAGCCATTGAAACTTATCCCATTGTATTTTATTTTTTCGAATTACCTTACCAACAAGGTATGGTTTTCCCAAAATGAACGTCTAGATCTTGATTTATAAGCTCTGGAAGACCAGTTCTCAATAGTCGTCGATCTAATTTATGGATCAATATTAACATTTGATTAAATTCCACCTCTTTAGTCCCACATGCATTGTGGTGATAGATAATTTAGTGTTTATATTGTTAATACTTTCATATCATTAAGATGAAACACAAGAGCTTATGGAGGTTGTGCCTTAGGAAAATTCACGATTTAGTTAAATTTTTGTCACCTAATCATCACCCAGTCAATGACTTATGTCTCAGTGTGATAAGATGCTCAGGATGCCACATGTCTCATCGTGATAGGATGCCATGTGTCTTGATATGATTGGTTTCCACATGTCTTTTTATTATAGGTTGAATCTTAAATGATAATACAAATTTGGGAAATATATTAAGGGAGAGTATGATGGGAGTGAGGAGTGAGTGAAGTGAGGACCTTGGCAGGTCAGTGGATATGGCAGGGTCATGGGGTAGGAAGTGATGGTGAGAGTGGAGTGTAATCTCATGGGGTAGGGAGTGGAGTGTAATCCTACTAGGTAGGGAGTGATTAGTGAGGAGGGGGAAAGGGAATCAGAATCAGGACTAAGAGAGAATAGGAGTGTGGAGTAATAAGAGAGTTGAGGGGATTGGGAAGGGGATCCACGTGGTATGGAGAGGGATCGAGAGTGGAAGGGAATATGGGAAATTAAGTGTGGAATCCCACAGGGAATGATTAATTATAAAAAACTAAATAAGGGAGTGTGTAAGAAGAATAAACTAAGTAAGGGAGAGTGTAAGAAGAGTGCATACAGTAAAAATTAGAACATAAGTGAGAGTAAAGAATGAAAATTATGAGAATATGAGATGAAGGGAATATGAAAGTATTCTCGAGACTATGAAAGTATTCCCGAGACTAAATCAACTATGGTGCACATGGAAGGCATTCTCTTTCGTGGGAGATCGTGTAGTTGGAAAAAAATGAGAGTATCTAGGGCATATAGACTCAAATTCTGATTTCGTGAAATGCACGACGAAGCTGAGATTGACGGATACACCATGAGCTTATGATCGTTCAAATTTTCCTTCTCCAAATATCATTTTTTTTGTTATTACAAAGAGTGGAAAATCAGGGTGACCAAATTTTTGATCAACAACCAACTCCAACTGTGGGAAAATGACCTCTTGTGGGTTGTTGAGAACACCAGAATCAGACCAACTGCCTTCTTCATTGGGCTATGGAGTCATATTCATAATAAAATCTTGTAATTCCTCGCCCATGGAGTCATATTCAAACATTATATCCATCTATCAACTGCTTTACTATGCAAAACTTGGATTGAAGAAACAAGCTACGTACAGAAAAGATCTACCTACTCTAACCTACTTGAAGGAAAGAGGCACTTTTCAAGTGTAAGTAGATTTCCAATTGAACCATTCAAGCAACCAATTGATCTATGGAATGAACTTCAGAACTGGGGAACATGTCAGGGCTGATATCAAGGATTCAAGAGCACGCCCAAAGTGTACTAAAGTAAAACCGAGCCGAGTGTTCCCAAAATTTGATTGCAATACTTGGATAACAATACTTTGGATCCATGATTCAACAAAATCAACTCTTCGTTGCTCATGAGTGTTGCAATATTTGGTTGGATGAGAAGTTTCCCATTTGAAAATATCTTCATCTTTCTTCTTATCATTGAACACATCTAAGATTCTTGATTCATCAACAATATCCTGAAATAATTCTTCCTTCATGCAATGGTTGTGTTTCCATGGTGAGGTTGCAAAGATAAATTGTTGCTAAATATTTGTGGAGAATTGCAAGGATATATTTTGTTGTTCAACAATTTCATTATCTTCCAAAATAAAATATACCTTCCATGGAACCTCTTGTTTCAAATGTCCTTCTTTTGTTTCTTAGAAGATATCTTCTTCATCAAAATTTGCTCCAGACAAGCAATAATCATCATAAAAGTTTGATGTAATGTGATGAATTTTACTGTTACTTTTGTTCATCCAATGTAGACATTCCTCTTATGGATTTGTATAAACTGGTTGAACCATTTGAGAATTCACTGCAACATTTTCGTCATGATTATATTGAATGAAATCCTCATGTAGATCTAGTGAAGGTTATTTAAATTCATCTTTAAAATGATTATGGTCATTACTCTCAAATTGAGCTCACAAGAGTGTTGATATTATGGTTGCTGCGGGAGGTATTAACCTCCAATATAACTTTTGACGAGACTAGAATATTCTGGGAAGCAAGAGAAACCCTAAAACATTGGATAATAACCCTAGAAGACAAGTCGGCTCAAGAGAATAATTAATATTGAGTTATTAGCCTCTAGGAAGAGAATTCAACCCAGTCAAGTGAGTTGGAGCAGTATGAATAAAGGGTGTTAGAGCTCATTTGTCACACTCACTCACACAAATTCATAAGGACAAGTGGTGTGCATGACTAAAGGAGAGCCGCAGCTGCAATAGTGGTGACTTGGTATTTGGTTATGATTGGAATTTCTGCTTGGTTATGGTTTGGAATTTCTGCTTGGTACGCTAGCTCTGGAGAGAGTTACACTACCTTGGTTGGCTATTGGTTCTAGGGTTTGATTCCAAAATTATTATGTTTTTCAAGGTTAAGGTGCTCGGGGGGTGGAATTTATGCCTATGGTTGGGTGAAAATATTGAGATATTGTCTACGGTGAAACAAGCACACCTATTATTTCTAACAGATTATGGCCCACACTATCTTCAGAAAGTCTAACCACTGGAAGGTAGATTGGGAGGATTTTCTCAATTACATTTGCAGTTGCATTCTGAAATCTGTTGCAGCAACAAAACCCTAACCCTCGTGTTGAGGCACCTTAAGTGAATCGCTTGAGCTTATTCCTAGATAACCTAGTGCACCCTAGCCTAGTGCACCTCCCAGTACTCTCAGCAAGCCAAGGCGTCAAGTTTGATTTTTTGGTCAAATTCAAAAGTTGACCAAGTCAAACCAGTCATGAATTACTCTATGAAGTTAGAAAACAAGTTAGAAGGGGATTCTAACTTCAGATCTTGGAACACATAGATTGACCTCATCCTTGTGAAGAATAAAGTGTTGGATATCCTAAAAGGGAAGATCATGGAACCACATTTTGAAACAGGAAAAGAGAAGGAACCTCATAATGTTGCAGTTATGGAGAAGTTCAAGGACAATGACATGTAAAGGACCATTTAATACCCTACATTTCTCATCTTTCCTCATCTAAGAAGATGTACGATTCCCTAACTAACCTCTTCTCATCCAAAACTATTGGAGAAGTGACGAGTCTGAAGAATGATCTATGTGACATGAAAATGAATGATGATGACAACATAACATCATACTTTGTAAGAATATCTTAGTTTAGAGATCAACTACAAGCTATTGAGGAAATCATTGCATAAAAGGAACTAGTAAATATAGTACTCAATGGCCTTCCCAAGACATGGGATGCATTTTCCGCAAGCATGAACAAAAGAACTGAGTATCCCACATTTGAAGTGTTGGATTACTAAGAGGGGGGGTGAATCAGTAATAGAGCAATTTAATCCTTTTTAACCATATAATCCAAGTGTTATATCAATGCATCATTATCATCCAATAACTGCAGAGTAAATAAGCAATGAACAAATGAACAATCATACATATACACAGTACACCAGGTTTTACGTGGAAACCCAAAGCGGGAGAAAACCACATAATGCTTTTTCTAATATGTCTTGAAGAATTAAATTCATTGGAAGCACCAAATTCCTTTGTTTTCCAGCTGCAACTGGAAAGAGGCTCCAACCCCCTAGTTTCTCAGACTACAACCTGAGGGAAGCTCCAACTCCCCAATTCTTTGGCTACAACAAGAAGGAGGCTACAACCCCCTATGATCTTTGGCTACAACCAGAAGGTGGATAAAACCACTCGTCCTTGCCCCGTCCAACCTCGCCGACGTATAAGTAGAATGATGGAACCACGGTCACACTATCACTGTGAGATATACTACTGTAAACCTGTACAAATCAACCTATACCAAATAACCTGTACCAATAACCTGAACCATGCATCAACCTATACCTAAACCTGTACCATAAACAAGTGCATCAACCATGCACCAACCTATACCAAACAACCCATAATCAAACTGTACCATAAACAAGTGCATCAACCATGCACCAACCTGGACCTCAACCTGTACCATGAACAAGTGCATCAACCATGCACCAAACCTATACAAATAACCTGTCACTAAATTTTTTCCAAACAACCTATCACAATAACYTGTCTCATCAATATTACCAACCAAATCAAATCTACTCACCAAGATCAATCACCAAGACAACTCTCAAATATGTGCATCAAACAAGCATAACACAACAACTCATAATCATCACCAAGATCAATATGTGCTTCTAATAATACAAGTATGCTACATCATCCATAAACCATGTGTCAAAAATACTACTAACAAGTGCCTCCAACCATGTACCAAGTATGTACCAATCATTTATCAACTACTCATCAATATGTACCAACATCATCAACTATAGACCTCATGTATGTGCCAACTCACCAACTACTTGTCTCAACCATGTACTCGAAATGTACCTTAAGCAAAATCCCTTGACCAAGTTTTGAGGAACACTTGGTCATATTTGACCATTTTTGGGACTTCGACAGCTTGTCAAAGATGGAGCGCAATGCGAAGCAGAAATCATGGAAGATAGACCCGTTTTTGGGTCCTTTTAGGGTTTTGGGTTAATGTAACGGGGAAGGGATGTCGGCCCGTGGGTTCACCCACGCTTAGGCCCACTTTTGTAATGTATAAATATATAGGCAATATAAGAAGTAGTAGCAGTTGTTGCTTAGTGCACTTGGTGATTGCTTAGTGCAAGTTGGCTAAAGTGCTAAGAATTGGATCTGTGTAATCAAGTATTGTAAGGCTTTGTGCATTTTGTGTAAGACTTGCAGAGTTGAGTGCAAGTCCCTATGAGAGACTGTAGAAGGCTATGTGCTGTAAAGCAAGGAAGAAGGATCTAGTGAGCTGCACATATCTTCTGTCCTATCTGCAGTAGGGTTCAGAGGCTTTGTGCTGTAACCGATTGAAGACATTAATAAAGAAGAAGACTTTGTGGATGTAGCCCGAGGGTGGGGGTGAACCACGGTAAATCTGTGTGTTGTTCTCTATGCCTCAACTTGATGTGCTTGTCTCTTCCTTTGCTAAGTGCTTTGATGTGTTAGATAGATATATTTATGCTTTGTGCTTATGCACTATGAATGAATGTTAGCTTTGATATGTATGAATATGCTTAGTGTTGATCTACAGTATCTGATCTGTTTTACTATTACTAAGTGCTGAAAGATCTTAGATATAGGTAAATGTTGCGATGCTCTGTTCTATCTGCAAAGTATAATAAGACTGAATATTGATGAAGATTAACTGCTAAGTGCTCTGTTAAGTGTTAGAATCACATGTCTGTGTCCCAGCTAAGGTTGCAGACATCTGAGTCTTGCAACCACCCCTGCCTCTACCTCATGTGATACTTCATGTGCTTCGTAGGTTTTGTCGAAAGGGACGGTAGTTAGGGTTTTGTTGGGGCGATGTTGTAGCATTGAACCCTGGGTCTGCCCCTGTGCCAACAAATGGTTCCGTTGCCGGGACCTAAAACTGTGATTTCTGGGAACTGAGTAGAAGAAGCTTTGTGCAAAGATTCGTCTTGAAATTGTAAAAGACCTGTGCATGGATATATTCCCTAGTGCGCAGTGATCCACTTGATCTAAAAAGCTCATGTTGAAGAAGGAAGGACATATTTGAAGGAAAAAAGTCAGATTTGCAAGAAAAGAGGTTGATACTGAAGAAAAGAAGTAAGATCTGTAAGCTTTGTGCTCTGATGAAGGTAAGAATAGTTAAAAGTTCTTAGATCTGGAAGCTTTGTGCCCTGTAGAAGTAAAAGCGGTGAAAAGTTTTGTTTCTAAAGTATGGATTTAGGTATGCTTGATAGATTTTGTCCTAGCTTGAAAACTAGGGCATTATTAGATGAAATAACATTTGATATGAATAGATCTGATAAGGATAATGATAGATATGTTATACCTATGCATAGAAAGAATTTTTGGACTAACCAATGGATGCAGGATCCTAGAAAGAAATTTTTGCAGGTTTGACATTATGATCCTAGCGCACAGTATAAGAAAAGTTGGGGATCATTGAAGAGAAAGAGAGGATTAACTCTTTGTTACAGTTGCAGAAGACCAGGACATCTTGCTAAGGAATGCCCTGGGAGAAACCCTAGTTGCCTATATTGTAAGCCTATGGACCATGAAGTACTGGATTGACCTGGAATGATTGCTAGACTTGAAAATATGAATAGGGAGAAAGCAAACCCTGAAGGAGATCAAGAGGATAAGGTTATAGAAGAACCCCATAAAGAATCAGTGATTATGTTGCTGAAAATGAAAGAAACCCTGGATGAACATAAAGATGCCAGTTTGTCAAAGATCTTCAAAGAAAAGGAGAAAATCGAAGTAAGAATAGGAGACTTCGACATTGACTGTGCTCTGGATGAGGGAACACAGATGAACATTATGACAGAAATTACTTGGGAAACCCTAGGAAGGCCTGCTATGGTTCCTTCACTAGGAAAAATAGGATTGTTTAAAGGAAAAATGGTAACCCTATGTGGCAGGATTACCCGGATAGCTATGAGTACCCATGGAGCTTCGACGGAGGAAGAATTCAAATTTATTAAATTTATTGAGGACTATGCCCCATTTCCATCTTTTTTAGGCAAGATCTGGATTGAAAAAGACCAGATACAAAGAAAAGAAGAAAAGGAAGCCCTAGAACAAAAGAAGCAAGAACTCATGGAATTTATGACTAGAAAGATCGCCTACTTGATGGAAGAACAAGAGAACATATCTAAGCTATTAAACACCAGGGACTTGGATGTCGAAGCCATAAGAGCATTAGAGGAACCACAGAAGACTGAAATATCTAATCCATATGATGAAGGTGTATTACCCTTGGATCTGAAGAAAGAATCTCAGCATCACGAAGTGACTATGTTGAGAGAGGATAAGGATCAGAATGAAAAAAGGATGACTGAGACGAAGCTCACCAGGAAGAAGGGTAGGAAGCTAAGTAAGAAGAGAGCCAAGATTGAAAATTTACAGAAGATTCCACAGGAAACTTTGCAGAAGGAAAAATCACAGGAATTGAGCTTTGCCGGGATACCAGAACAACGACATATGGCCCTTTGTCGTGGTGAATAAATATAGCCATTGGATCGATATACCCGTTCGAATTCCACCCCGAATGGGCAGAAAATAATTAAAATATCACTACCAGACCGTTGGACCATGTCATAACAAATGGACCAACGTTCATGAAATATTCATACCCGTTGCAAGCCGACCGTTGACGGATTTTCTATTTATCTCGCTGTGTCGTGCCCGAAGAACACTTTTTCCAATTGAGAAATCGAAGCCCGCAGAACTAGTGATTGTCTACAGTGATCATTGCAAGCAAATTGTTCATCCTAGTGCAACATTTTGAGATCATTGTGACCCCGATTATCTTTCCCGAGTGCGTATGTGCAACGAGCTCACCGAACTTGAGGAATCCGTCACAGAGGTCCTTCTTGAGTTAATGACTAAGAGAACCATGTCGAAAAGAAGAATGTCCACCGGAGTCCAAGAATCATCAATTGGAGGAGTGCAATCCTCCCCATCGACTGCTCGAGTAGGAACATCTTGAGCAGGTGGAGAAAGAAGAACTAAGCATAAGGACGACATAGCCAACGCGAAGTTAGTGCCATCCATCCTACCAGCTTACATACCCCCTCTGAGTGCTGAGATTAACAGGGATAGTATCCATAGATATTTTGAATACACCCTATTCATTGCATACCTACCGAAAGGAGTGCGCACCTACCACGTAGATCAAGACACGGTTACAGCGTTGAAGTTTTGTGACTTCAACCTAGGGGACCGTAAAGCGTACAACATGCTCGCCCCTTATAAGTACTTGATGAGAAATAAGGGAAATAATTCGAAGCTCATCCCTCAACAATGGATGATGAACCTCGTGCAGTCTACTTTTCTCAACGTTATGAAAGTACCGCACTTCAGTAGAAACCAGGAGGTGAATTCTTGTGTAAAACTACTGCTAGCAAGTTACCATAGAGGATACCTGTGGTTAGATCGTCGCATAACTTTTGATCCGGTGCTGATCAATAGGATCACCGAGCTTAGCATGAAGGGCCCTAATCCCCATGAGTACTATCCTGGAAAGACCGCAGACCGTGCTCTTATGCAGAAGATCAAAGAATCCTATGGCGATGTTGAGAAAGGCGCGAGAGGCTACAAGGTAGCTTCCATTGAAAGTGGCATAGTGCGCCTCACATGCCAACTGATCGCAGGGAAGTTGGTACGCAAGAATCGACCAACACAAGTATCTGGCTTTGTCGTTGACCTCATAGGAAAGTGCACCGAGGGACTACAAATGAACTAGGCAAAGTACCTAGTGAATCAACTGGAGATTGACAACAAAGAAGCCCAGGATCAGGGGCATGAATTCCATTTTAGCTGGCTCCTGATACTGATCGCTTTTGTTGCATGGGAGCTACCAAAAGGTGCAACCTTCCAAGACCTGGACCCCTTTGAGCCACTAGCTGTGAAGTTTAGTACATTATGGTACTCGAACGACATGAGAAAGCAATGGAAATGAAATGCCGTTTTCCACACGTACTATAACCAATTGAAAGCAACCATAAGGAGTGAACCACGCATAACCCCGAACACTTTACAGAGATTCCGACCTCTAATAAAGTTCAACATGGACCACCACTTTATATACCTAACCCCATGTGATGATGAGCACCAGGAACAACTTCAGTCCTATTATAAGCTGACAGAAGAAGACCAAGAAGAGATCACCAAAGAATGGTCGGTGGACCTCCTTGTTTCAACAGACCTCGCAGAAATTTCCGACATCGACAGCCCCAGAACTGTGCAGGATACACCTGGGCCCAGCAAGACAAATAAAGCAAAGTCGATGAAGAATACTAAAGAAGTCTAGGATGTTGACAGCCTATCTGTAAGGACAAATTCCATTACACGAGATGAAGCAGGTGATGACGAAGAAGGTATAGAAACACAAAGAGTCGAAGTACCACCGCCTCGGGATGAAGAAGACTCATCGAAGAAAAGGAAGGTATCACCTCTGAAATCTTCCTCCAGAAAGAAACCAAGAACCCCTGTAACCAAGATGCGAACTGCCCTCACGTTGGATGATTTTGATTTCATTGTTGTAGCAGTCAATGATGCTTCAAAGGAAATCATAGAGAAGAAGGAGGCGGAGCAGGAACAAATGTATAGCCATATTGAGATTGCACTCCAGGGAGTACAACAAGCACTCCATTCTAGCCGAGCAACCTCTAATGCACCTCTTCCAGAAGGAACAATAGAAGCGGGAGATGAATCAGTTCATCTCTACAAGATTGCTGATACAGCCGAAGTACGCCTTCGACGTGCTCAAGAAGAAAAAGCGTAGGCCACCTAGGCCCTAAAGAAAACACATGAGGAAATTACTGATCAACGCCGAGCTGCGCAACAAGAGAAGAATGCTCTCCAAGAAAAAATTGAAGAAGAAAGGGCGAAGATCCAAAAAGAGAAAGAGCAACTGCTCACAAAGAAGATAGGAATTGAAGAAGCAGTCAACAAATCATTTCTCTCTGTGACTGGCTTAGAGAAGAAGGCCTAAGAGCCCATAGAGTGCCAAGTGAAGACACTGGCTGAAGTTATTCAGCAACTTCAACAAAGGGTCATGGAATTAGAGCTTCATACCATACCATAGACTTCGCAAGAAGTGCACGACCAACGAGAATTGAATGTTCATAACACATTCGAGAGGATTAAAACACTTGCTGTAGAATGTAAACAACTAAGTAGTAGAAGCGCGAAGATATATGAACAACTATATGAAGACCCAGAGTTGAAGAAATTGGAGTCCCAACTCTAGGAAGCAATGCAGCAAGATGATACCATCGAGAGGATGAAGAGATACCAGGAACAACACACTGCCCAACAACTCATTCTTACCATGCAAAACAAAGTGATGGAAGTCACCCAGAAACTCCAATCGAGCCAGGAGGTGACCTACCTGTTGTTTGAAGAAATTGAAGGCCAAGGAACACTACTTAAACAAGTAGTTTCTACAATCGAGCAACAACTGGAAGGACCTATCAGTGAAGCGGTTGTTTAGAAGTTTGTTGAGCAAGAAGCCATATCACAGAGGCACGTTGAAGCAGCTTGAGCCAATCTTGAGACCTTTGAGGCAGAGTTACCTAGACCTGAGTGACTCGAGACGAGTCATAGGTGAGTGTTGGGGGCCTGTTGGCACTTGACCAAGTTTTGAGGAACACTTGGTCATATTTGACCATTTTTGGGACTTCGACAACTTATCAAAGATGGAGCACAATGCGAAGTGGAAATCGTGGAAGCTAGACCCCTTTTTGAGTCCTTTTAGGGTTTTGGGTTAATGTAATGGGGAAGGGATGTCGGCTCGTGGGTTCACCCACGCTTAGGCCCACTTTTGTAATGTATAAATAGATAGGCAATGTAAGAAGTAGTAGAAGTTGTTGCTTAGTGCACTTGGTGATTTCTTAGTGCAAGTTGGCTAAAGTGATAAGAGTTGAATCTGTGTGATCAAGTATTGTAAGGCTTTGTGCATTTTGTGTAAGACTTGCAGAGCTGAGTGCAAGTCCCTGTGAGAGACTGTAGAAGGCTTTGTGTTGTAAGGAAAAAGGAAGAAGGATCTAGTGAGCTGCGCATATCTTCTGTCCTGTGCGTAGTAGGGTTCAGAGGCTTTGTGCTGTAACCGATTGAAGACATTAATAAAGAAGAATACTTTGTGGGCTCTGTGCATCGACTTGATGTGCTTGTCTCTTCCTTTGCTAAGTTCTTTGATGTGTTAGATAGATATATTTATGATTTGTGCTTATGCGCTATGAATGAATGTTAGCTCTGATATGTATGAATATGCTTAGTGCTGATCTATAGGATCTGATCTATTTTACTGTTACTAAGTGCTGAAAGATCTTAGGTCTAAGTAAATGTTGCGATGCTCTTTGCTATCTGCGAAGTATAATAAGACTCAATATTGATGAAGATTAACTTCTAGGTCCTCTGTTAAGTGTTAGAATCACAAGTTTGTGTCCCAGCTAAGGTTGCAGACATCTGATTCCTGCAACCACCCCTTCCTCTACCTCGGGTGAGACTTCATTTGCTTCGTAGGTGTTGCCAAAAGGGCTGGTAGTTAAGGTTTTGTTGGTGCGCTGTTGTAGTGTTGAACCCTGGGTCTACCCCTGTGCCAACAACCCTCATCATTTTCATCATCCAAATCTGATTTGTAACTTTGTAATAGAGCTGGTGTATATGATCACATACCTGCAAACCTTTCTTAACTTTAACAACAAGAGACTAGCATTTTCATCAAACTTTACTTTAGTCTCACATGACTAGTTTTGGATTAGTCAACAACCCTGACTTGAAATAGTAATAAATATGCACCTGTAATGAATAAAGATCTAAAAATGATATACAATTCTCTTCAGTGTGTTTCATGCAATTCCTCAAAGTGTCACTACTTGGAACCTCTCAGAAAAGGAGTTATAGCAAAATTGGCATACCTTGCTGAATTCTAGCTTATTCTAGAGAGCGACCATGTAGAGTGTGTTCCACACTAAATATTTGTTGAATCAATCTAAAAATTTTAAAAAGAATAATACAGATTGTACTCTAACCAACACATTTGTTCTTACATAATTTGGATCTATTATGAAGAAGTTATGACATTTTTACCCGAAACACCTATTTTAGACTAGTTTCAGGACTAACCACAAACCCTATTTTCCACGGAGTGTAACTCCAAAAATACAACGACCCACAAGCTGAATTTTTTACCACAAATACTTGGATATGTTTCCTCAATGGCCTATCAATTTCACGGTCTGAATTATTCTAGAAAAAAAATGTATTGCGAAAATGGTGAGATGATCTGTAAATAACATACCTTAGAAAGCATCATCAAAAGAATTTATCCTCCCTTGAATTCTGGCCTTCTTTTATTCACCTTCCCTATGAAATTCGACTTAGATATCCTTTGGCTACCTCATTCACCTATAGATATTCAATATTCTCAAGTGTGATATCAAATGAGAGAGCCTTGCCTCTTATTTATACTCTCCAAATATCTTCCTTAGAAGCATCTTCTAGGTCACTTAACTCATTTCTATGTCACTTAACCCATTTCTAGGTCACTTAACCTATTTCTAGGTCACTTAACCCATTTATAGGTCACTTAACCTATTTTCCTCATTTTTAGGGTTAACCACTTTCCATAATTAGAAATTTCTCCATTACTTTATCATTTAAATATTCCTCCTTGACTTTGTCACCTCACTTTATCATTTAAATAATCTTCTTTGATTTTCTCACTTCACTTTATTATTTAAATAATCCTTTTTGACTTTGTCACTTTACTTTATCATTTAAATACTAATTTATTCTTTGCAATCTCTTTGACTTCGACCTTTTGGGGCTTCAAGCCAACATATGAGGGTCCTCCAACTTCGTAAGGCCATAACTCTCAAACCGTGAGGAGTTATGTGACGTTCCATACACCACCAGAAATGGCATGACATGTAATATCCATATAGAATAGTCTTACCTTAAAATATATTAAAACTCATACTATTATACATGAAACAACCTTGGGTCCATTACCCAAACCTTTGTGCTACCAGAATTCGCTACTGGACTTTCTCCAAGGGTTGACATCAATCACTAAGGGTTGAAATCAATCTACAATATCACTCTCCAATAGTTGACATCAATGAAAACCAACAATCCATACCAACTATCCATCAACCTAAGCCAACTTTCTGACATGAAGAACTTTGGACTTGTTGTGCACAAGAAGAATCAAGGATTAGCACAAAAGAGAAAAATAAAAAGAGAGATGATGATCAAGCCTACACAGGAAAATTCAAGAAATTCAAGAATAAGAAGAAGATTGGCTCAAGGAAGAAACCAAATCAAGAAAAGGATATGTCAAAAATACAAAGCTTCAACTGTTGAAAATATGGTCACTACAAGAACCAATGTCATGACTTAAAGAAAAGGAAGGAAACATACGAAGCAAAAATTTCCAAAGAATAGGAACCCTCAAAGAGAGTCAAGCAGGATGAAGCAACATTTTTCTTCTAGTCAGGTAACAATATTGTTTTGTAACATAGTCTATGTACATACCATGTTTACATAGTTCCTGTACATATCATGTGTATCTATTTATTGTAAGATAAGATGGTCAATGTCAATAAAAAAACACCTATGGAAGAATAACAAGATAAGGATTTTCATTATAATGACTACTAGTAATATATTTGAAAATAATGAAGTACGTTGACAACCTTTGGTGACAATCCCTGTGGAAGCTACTAAAATAGTATATAAGTAACAACTACCATATGGTCTGCATTAAGAAAAAACTTGAATAGACCCGGAAGGAGTCAGACCAGAAATAAGTTAGTAATCAAGAGGAAACTAGAATAGACTTGTGGAACTTTACAGAAATCAAGAAAGATGCAAATGGAAGCATGGAATCTCTCAGATGGAGGGAGATGATTACATAATTCCAAAAGAAGAGAATGCACTTAGGCATGAAGCTGGGATTAGGAGGAAGCTAATCCTCAATGATGTGATCCATTAAAGAACTCGTGAAGACTATGAAGTATTTTTCCATGTTCTTCATTGAAAGTAGCAACCATGATAAGCAACAAGTGTTCAGTTTGACTTTAGAATAATTATTCTTCAAAAAGAAGCCTTGAATATCCTTGGTTGTCCATCCACATTTATGTTCCTATGAAAAAAGGAAGAAGTTGGAACCTTCAGAAAGGAAGGGCATAGAATCGATAAAAGACTCCATGGACTCCAACATTGTAGAGGAACATGAGGAAGAACATGAAGATTCCAAGAAAGAAAGAAAAGTCAGAACAACCAAATTGAATCAGTTACTATACCAAAAATCATAAGGCTACCAGCATGATTTGAACCCACTAGAAGCAGTTAAGCAAAAAAAATGAAAGGAAGCTGTGATGAAGAACAATATATGTGAGAAATTGTGAAAAAGACTTGATAAATACAATGCACGATTCAGGGCTAGAGGGTTCTCCCAGAATGAGGGAGAAGATTATGATGACAATTTTTGTTCTAGTAACCAAATATACCTCTACCTAAGCCATTATATCTCTTGTAGTGTGCATGGGTTGGATTTTATATCAGATGGATGTAAAGACTATTCTTCTCAACAGAATAATTGAAGAAGAAACATATATAGAGAAACCTCAAGGTTTTGAGGTACACAAGAAAGAGATCCATGTATGCAGATGGAAGAAGACCTTGTATGGAGAGTCTCTCATGTATAACATAAGCATTGTGAAAAATTCCTATGAAAGAGGAAGTATATTGAAATGGTTCTTTAGAAGTCTGGGATAATGGATTGAAAATCCATGGAAAATTTCCATGATGACAGATCTGAAGAAGTTGAGAGATTCTGATCCAGTAGACCTATCCCTGTATCGACAATTGAATGGATAACTGATATATTTAGAGAATAATCAACCAGATATTTGCTTTCCTGTTAAAATAGTTCCAGGTGGAACCTAGCCATGAGAATTGAATAAATTGCAAAGCATGCCTTAAAATTTCTTGTGGGACATTTGAGTTATGATATACAACTGCATGGATTTATCAATTCAGATTGGGTAGGTAGTGCAAATGAAAAAATAAGTTCTTCTTGGATATGTTTCATGAGCTTTGCCACGATATCATGGGGTAGCAGGAAACGTAAGTCTGTTGCATTCAGCACTACAAAATCATAGTATATTGCAACTTGTGATGCTTGTATGGAAGTGGTGTGGCTCCTCAAGTTGGTTTCTAGATTGTTTGATCAGGTGTTGGATTCAACCATGATATATTGTGATAACTAGAGATGTGTGAAGCTCTTAGATAAATCGGTGTTCCATGACATGTCAAAGGACATTAATATAAAGTACTATTTTATTTGTGATTAAGTCCATAGGGGAGAAGTAGTTCTCTAGTATATCTCCAATGATGAGTAGATAGAAGATATTTTGGTAAAGCCTCCATCCAAGATGAAGAGTTTACATACTTAAGGGACAAGCTGGGACTTGTGGAGATGACTTCCTTATTGTAAAGGGAAGTGATTACTCCTAGGTCGGGAGGGAGCACTGATATGTTATTGATATATGGATAGTCATTTTCCAATTTGTAAAATGGTCCAGGTTGGGCATTCACTTTCCAATCTGGAAAGTGGCCCAAGATTTATGACGAACAATCATTTTCCAGTTCAGAAGATGGTCCAGATTGGAAAATAATTTTCATAATGAAAATGGTTCGATAGATTGCTGATGTACCATAGACAATGATTCCCATTTTGGCTAGTGGGGGGGAATGGTCTAGGACAATAATTCTCCTTGGCAGTCACTCTGAGAAGTGGTCAAGAAAAATGGTCTGCTTCTCCTGGCAGTCATTCTTTTGAAGTTCACAGGTGTGAGCAATTTAAAATAATGGTCTGATGTAGGAGGTTGGTGTAGGACAATTATTTCCATAGGAAATGGTCCGGATAGTTATTCCCTAGGGCATACTCATTCTTCCCAGGTTGTACTGTGATTAGTGCCAGAATAATGGCCCAATTAGGTGAATGTTCTAGGTTGAACAATTAGAGACAATAATTCCCTAGGGTAGACTCATTCTCTCCAGGTTTCACTATGATTAGTGCCGAAAGAATGGCCCAGTTAGGGGAATGGTCCAGGTTCAACAATCATGAAAAATCATTCCCTAGGGAAGACTCATTCTGTAAAATCTCGGTTTTGAGCCCCGTATTAAATAATGTATTTTGTTAATCTATGAAAGGCCTGAGTGCCCCAAAAAATTAAAAGAGGCCAGTGTGCCTAGGAGAGGTAATGTTTTGATCATTATTAATAATAAATACATCACTGGCTACTAGAAAGACAAGAACAAGAGTTATAGGGGGCTATGATTCCACAAGAGACGGGGCTTGAGGGGCTAAGTGTTTATTTTATATTTTAATTTACCCATTTATGTTTTAATGAAGAATATCAATTACATGAGCTTCTTGGGGGAAGGCGATGTGGTTCTATAATTCCAAGAATTATATAAACCCATCCTTGGTTTGTTTGGGGGGTTATTTTTTCACTCACTCACTCATTCACTGATTCATTCATTCATTCATCCATTCAATATTTCACCCACTCTTCATTCATTTTGATCTTGGCTTGGGAAAGAGAAATGAATTGTGGAGAGGAGCCATGGTTTGGTTGGAAGTAATGAATGATGGTGTATTCCAACCATGATTTAATGCCTGCATGTCAGAGATGCATTGGAATGTGTTAATTTTTTCCCACAATTGTGAATCCCGAGAGTCCCAACATGGATATTCTTGGCCAAATGCACTGGAGCCCTGGAAGGAGGTGGATAACATGAGGGATTGTGTGGAAAAGAAGGGGGTCCATTCTCTTGGGTTGTGCAGGATGGGTAGAAGAGAGCTGGTGTACTTTGGATTGATGTGTGTGCTGAGAATCCTGTGAGATCTTGAGTGATGACTGGTTTGGGAAGCTGAGTGACACTCTAGAACCGTCCTTGTGGACTCATAGCCCTAGCTTGGGGGTGACATTGTTGTTGAGACTTGGAACAACAATGTCTATGGTTGGGTGGAACGTCTTTGTTCTACAACCAGTCGATGATTCATTTCATTAAAGATAAGTGCTCTCTGTCATGGTTTCATTTACTTGTATATTTATTTCTGCTGTGTATTTATTTATCTATGAAATTCATATCTATATTATGCATGCTTAATGGGTAGTGTTGTGCATGAAATATGGTTCATTTCTTTTATGTTTTAGCATGAATCTTGATCTATGCATGTGAATATTTCATGTATCTTTATTAATTAAAAGTTAGATAATAAGTTGAAAGAAGTCTATAAATGGGCTTGAAGTGGAGTAGCCCGACCTAGGGGTGGATGGGGATGTTACATATTGGTATTAGAGCTCCAGTTTTCAACACTAAGCCTGAATGGGCCGAGAAAGATGAATTGAAGTGAAATTTCATAGACAATTGATTTCGAAGTTGCCGAATTTCAAGTTACAGTGCGAGCCGTTGGATCTGAGCGCAAGAGAACGAGAACCATCGATAAGAGTTCTCGGGCCATAAATCTTGGCCAAAGCAGAGTGGATCTCAGCCATAGATTCCATCATGGAACGTGAGTCGTAGATATCACAATTTCGAATATTCAACACTTCGGGAAAAATTGACCCTTGTGTCGCTAGGAGGAGAAATTCCTGAAGTTACGAAGTCCCATAGTGAATCTACACTGTAGATCATTGGGAGAGTGCAAGCCGTTGGATCCCTAAGTGGTTCAACGATTCGACACTCCTGGATAAATTGGTTGTGGTTTTGCAGAGTGTATAATTCCTCGAAGTCTCGAATTCCAGAGTAAATCCTAACTGTTGATTGTTTGGTACACATGTCCGTATATTTCAAGTATTCATAAATTTGGCTATCCGAAGGATTGTGGGTTAAAGTTATTTTGGTGTGAAAAGCCCCGAAGCCCAAAGCCTGAAGCTTGGAGTTAATCACAACCATTGGCTATGGGAGTAGTGTGAGCCATCTATTTTAGTTCGACATTCAACTATCTAGGAGGTAGCATGTGTTGGAGTTGGGAAACTTCTGAAGCCCAGAGTCCCAAATTTGATCTCAACCGTAGATCAAGGAAAAAAGTGTGGACCGTCCATTTGATTGATGACATGCCGTAGGCCACGTGGAAAGGGTTCCATGTGGGGACACGTGTCACCTAGATTCATTACCTTTTGGACCCCAACCTATTTTTTTGTGTGACACATGGCACACATGCTATAGGTCCACGTCACCATAGGTGACGTCAGCATGTCATGTCATCTCCGGGAGTATGGCCTCCGGGGGTGTCCAACATCTCTACCAGAAAAAGTGATGAAGACCAAAGTCATGAATTCATGTAGACCATCGATCTAAGATCCCTTTGGGACCTTTCTTAACCATTAGATCTAGTAGTGGAAGGATGGCGCAAGTACTTCAGTGAAAATCACTCCGGGGGAGTTGAGCGACTTGGGAGTTGTAATGTTCTAGAGTCCCGGAGTTCCAAAGTCCCAAATTGATTAAGGATCATCCATCCCAGTGCCTACTTAAGTCACGACCATTGATCTTGTTGAAGCCTCTAGATGGGGCATGATCGTCTAGTCGACATGAGATCAAATCTCGATCGTCCATTCTGCTAGTACAGTTATTGGAAGGGATTCGATGAAGTTTAACTTCAGGAGGAATCAAATATTGAAAAGGGAGAATAGTCGAAGGATGAAGTCCATAGGACTTGGTTCCATCGCCAATCTCATGATAAGGTAAAGGGGTTAATTAGAGGCACGGAGGGCCTAGAAGTGACCAAGACCTTGGCCTAATGAATTATTTCTTAGGTCTTGAGGTATGGCAGAGTCCTGAGAGGATCTTCCTTAACCAAGGGAAGTACACGGTCCAAATCCTAAAGAGATTCGACATGTTGGAATGCAAACCCATGAATACACCCATGGAAGCGAAGCTGAAGCTGCTGGTCGATACTTCGTCAGATTTGATTGATGCCACACTATACAAACAGATTATTGGATCGTTGATGTACTTGATGAACACCAGACCAGACATTTGTTTTTCCATGAACACCTTGAGTCAGTTTCTGGTAGAACCTAGATGTGTTCACCTAGTGGCTGCAAAACATGTGATGAGGTACCTTAAAGGTACAATAGATTATGGTCTCAGCTATAATGGAGATCATGATTTCACATTGAGTGGATATACTGATGCAGATTGGGCAGGAAGTTTTTCTGACAGGAAAAGCACTTCAAGATGTTGTTTCAGTTTGGGATCAGCCATGATCTTGTGGCAGAGTAGGAAGCAATCTAGCATTGCTCTCATCACAGTAGAAGAAGAATACATTGCTGCATGTTTTTCTAGCTGCGAAGCTATATGGCTTCGAAAGTTGCTAACCAGACTATTTGACTTAGAGATGAGAGAAACCTTGATTCTATGTGACAACCAGAGCTGCATAAAGATGACAGAGAATCCTGTATTCCACGATAGGTCGAAGCACATAGAGATCCGCTATCATTACATATGCGACATGGTACAGAGAGGAGCCTTGAAGCTCCAGTACATTAGCATGGATGAACAAGTTGCTGATGTGTTGACCAAGCCTCTATCTCGTGTAAAGTTTGAGTACTTCCGAGATAAGGTTGGCATAGTCTGAAAGGAACTTCCTCGAAAGGGGGAGTAGATGTAATGTGTTCCTTGCTTCTGACCTAGCTGTTAGGTGTAAAGCAAGATGTGATGTGTTCCTTTCTTCTGGCCTAGATGTCAGACGTAAAGCAAGATGTGTTGTGTTCCTTGCTTCTGACCTAGCTGTCAGATGTAAAGCAAGATGTGATGTGTTCCTTGCTTCTGACCTAGTTGTCATACATAAAGAAAGATGTGATGTGTTCCTTTCTTTTGACCTAGTTGTCAGATGTAAAGCAAGATGAGATGTTCCTTGCTTCTGACCTAGTTGTCAGACGTAAAGCAAGATGAGATGTTCCTTGCTTCTGACCTAGTTGTCAAACGTAAAGAAAGATGGGATGTTCCTTGCTTCTGACCTAGTTGTCAGACGTAAAGCAAGATGAGATGTTCCTTGCTTCTGACCTAGTTATCAAACATAAAGCAAGATGAGATTTTCCTTGCTTCTGACCCAGTTGTCAGATGTAAAGCAAGATGAGATGTTCCTTGCTTCTGACCTAGTTGTCAGACGTAAAGCAATATGAGATGTTCCTTGCTTCTGACCCAATTTTCAGACGTAAAGCAAGATGAGATGTTCCTTGCTTCTGACCTAGTTGTTAGATGTAAAGAAAGATGAGATGTTCCTTGCTTCTAACCCAGTTGTCAGACGTAAATCAATATGATATGATGAGACTAGCACTAAGCTTCCGACTGGATAGCTGTGACGTAAAGACAATCTAGTATCCTGCTTCCAACCTGATGGTTGTGATGTAAATAAGGACGAGTATCTTGATTCCATATTGAGTGCTGTGACGTAAAGCAAGACGATGAGATGAGATAAGTACTGAGCTTCCAACTTGACAGTTGTGACATAAAGCCAGTCTTGTATTATGATGAGACAACCTTATGCTGTGATGATGATGATGTATAGGTTTTTATACTAATACATATTGATGCAGATGATGATGGCATTCATTTGAGAATGATGACGATGCCAATGATTTATAGATACACCAACCAAGATGATATTGATGATGTTTTCCTCCCACTTGATGTTGTTGATGATGCTGTCCTCTCTCTCTCGCATGATGCTGCTGAAGAATACCCTTCTTGTTAAGGGGGAGTGTTGAAATAATGTAACTACAAAGAGTATTCTTATTATTATTGATATATTATTCATAAGATCAATCCCCATTGAGGATTGATCATGTCGGTTATTGTAATAGGACCAAATCCCCTTATTGCGGATTGGTCAAAAGACAATTGTAATAGGCAGAATAAGAAGTCGGCCCCAACAGTTATTAAAGAGACCCAAAAATATAATAAAGGTGGGTTTACCCACCTATTTTGAGAAGTTGGCCCTACCAGTGAAGAGACACTTCACACGTGCTAGACTTGTATAAATAAAGGAGGCTAGCACCTCACTTAGACACAACTCACTTGCTCAGTTTGAGAGACAAGTTCTAATCTATTACTGGCAAAGGAGAGAGAGAGTGGTGCATATCTAGGAGAGGAATTTTTGTATTAGCATAAGAGATCTCTTGGCATTGTATTGGCTATCTATATTAAGGAAGTTTTGCTGGGTTTTCTTCCCCTAGAGGGTTTCCTAGGATAAATGATGTGTCTCTTGTGATTGTGTATTTCTCAGTGATCTTGGATTATGCTATTGTTATCTAATGAAATGCAAACATCTATAATAATGGCTTAAACATTAACATGGTATCAGAGCCAAGCTGAAGGAAGCATCTTTCGCAAGAGAAAAACGTCACTATTTCCGTACCTGCAAATTAGGGTTTTTCAAAAGTGAAGCTTTTCAGCCCTAAAACTATCTAGAAAGTTGCGCCCTCCCCTAAGGATCAATTTGACATCATCAACGCACCTTTGCAGTGGCTGGATCTCCTGAAAAGTGAAACCCTAGTTTCACAAAGTACTAGAAGTACCAGAAAACCAATACTAGAAGTACCGGAAGTACTAGAGTATTAGAGGTACCAGAAGCACTAGTCCAGAAATCCGTAGATCAGATTTGAAGGAGAAAAAGTTGGATTTTCTCATATACAAACACACTAGGCATCTCGACTCTGCCAAGCGCATCTCCTGGTAAGTTCAGTTCTCGATTTTGAGCACTTTCATTTTTCGGTCATTTTCTTAGCTCCAGGTAAAGATGTTTGCGAGCATTAAGCTT
>ML778266.1:175662-216227 GCA_009831015.1 Picea engelmannii
ATATATTTCTTGAAGACTAAAGATGAAGTGTTCAGTAAGTTCAAGGAATTCAAATCCTTGATAGAGAACCTTTCTGAAAGAAAGATCAAGATACTCAGGTCAGATAATGGAGGAGAATATACCTCAAAAGAGTTTGTGAACTTTTGCAAAGATGTTGGAATCAAGAGGAAACTCACTACTCCCTATAATCCCCAACAAAACGGTGTATCTGAACGGAAGAACATAACCATACTGAAAATTGTGAATATTATGATTCATGATCAAGATCTTCCTATGTGCTTATGGGAAGAAGCAACGATGGTAGCTGTTTATGTGCAGAACTAATTATCCCATGGTGAACTTGGGCTCAAGTCACTGTAGGATATGTTCACCAGAAAGAAGCCAGAGGTAAGCCATCTCAAAATATTTGGCTGTCCAGTGTTTATTCATATACCTAAAGAAAAGAGAAACAAGTTGGACCCTTTAGGAAAGAAGGGAATATTTGTGGGATACTGTGAGGTCTCCAAGGCCTTCAGAATCTATATACCAGGTCAACATCACATTGAGATCAGAAGGGATGTGACCTTTGATGAAGATGCAATGCTCAAGAAATATAAAATATGCTAGCTTGAAGAGGTATATGAAGAGGAACCTGTAATCCCCAATACTGCAATGAGGGAGGTTCCCAGAGCTGCAGAACTAGAGAGGGAAGTTGTAACTTCCACCAATGAGGAACTTCTAGAATACCATGATATAGTAGAAGTGCAAGAACCTCCTCAGATGACGATCCTCCATAAAAGAAAGCTAGCCTGGGCTAGAGAGATTATTCAAGATGGAGAGAAGTACGGTGTTCCCCAAGGAACCACAAAACAAGTGAAAATACCAAAGCCATTCTCCAGTTATACGGCTTTGATGTGTGACCTCCTAGAAGAGGAGCCTACCTATTTTGAAGAAGCCATTCAAAGGAAAGAATGGGCAGATGCCATGATAGAGGAATACCAATCCATAATGAAGAACATAGTATGGGAAATAGTTCACAGACCGAAGAATAAAGATGTGGTATCCTCCAGATGGATCTTCAAAATAAAACATGCTGCTGATGGAATTATTGAGAACTATAAAGCAAGATTTGTCGCTCGTGGCTTTTCCCAGAAGGAAGGCATTGACTATGAAGAGACATTTACTCCTGTGGCTAGATACACTTCGATCAAGACCATCATATCTCTTGCAGCTAAGATGAAGTGGAAGCTGCACCAAATGGACGTGAAGACAACTTTCCTAAATGGTGTCATCGAAGAGGAAGTGTATATATAGAAACCTCAAGGATTTGAGGTTGAAGACAGGAAGTCTCATGTTTGCAGATTGAAGAAAGCCTTATACAGATTGAAGCAAGAACCTAGAGCTTGGTATGGCCGTATAGACAGTTTCTTGACGAGCTTAGGATTTTCCAAGAGTAAAGCAGACTCAAATCTCTACTTCAAAATTATGAATAATGAGCCAGTAATATTACTGCTATATGCGGATGACTTATTCTTAACTGGAGAAGAAAAGCTCATCGCTGAATGTAAAAGGAGACTTGCCTCGGAATTTGAAATGAAAGACCTTGGTCTAATGCATTATTTCTTAGGTCTTGAGGTATGGAAAGTCCTGAGAGGATCTTCCTTAACCAAAGGAAGTACATGGTCGAAATCTTAAAGAGATTCGACATGTTGGAATGCAAACCCATGAATACACCCATGGAAGTGAAGCTGAAGCTGCTAGTTGATACTTCATCATATTTGATTGATGCCACACTGTACATACAGATTATTGGATCGCTGATGTACCTGATGAACACCAGAACATACATTTGTTTTGCTATGAACACCTTGAGTCAGTTTCTGGTAGAACCTAGACGTGTTCACCTAGTGGCTGCAAAACATGTGACAAGGTACCTTAAAGGTATAATAGATTATGGTCTCATCTATGATGGAGATCATGATTTCTCATTGAGTGGATATACTGATGCAGATTGGGAAGGAAGTGTTTCTGACAGGAAAATCACTTCAGGATGCTATTTCAGTTTGGGATTAGCCATGATCTCATGGCAGAGTAGGAAGCAATCTAGCATTGCTCTCAGCATAGCAGAAGTAGAATACATTGCCGCATGTTCTGCTAGCTGCGAAGCTATATGGCTTCAAAAGTTGTTGACCGACCTATTTGACTTAGATATGAGAGAAACCTTGATTCTATGTGACAAATAGAGCTGCATAAAGATGACAGAGAATCCTATATTCCATGATAGGTCGAAGCACATAGAGATCCACTATCATTACATCCGTGACATGGTACAGAGAGGAGCCTTGAAGCTCCAGTACATTAGCACAGATGAACAGGTTGCTGACATGTTGACCAAGCCTCTATCGCGTGTAAAGTTTGAGTACTTCCGAGATAAGCTTGGCATAGTCCGAAAGGACCTTCCTCAAAAGGGGGAGTAGATGTGATGTGTTCCTTTCTTTTGACCTAGCTGTCAGACGTAAAGCAAGATGTGATGTGTTCCTTGCTTCTGAACTAGTTGTCAGACGTAAAGCAAGATGTGATGCGTTCCTTGCTTCTGACCTAGCTGTCAGACGTTAAGAAAGATGTGATGTGTTCCTTGCTTCTGACCTAGTTGTTAGATGTAAAGCAAGATGAGATGTTCCTTTCTTCTGACCTAGTTGTTAGACATAAAGAAAGATGAGATGTTCCTTGCTTATGACCTAGTTGTCAGACGTAAAGAAAGATGAGATGTTCCGTGCTTCTGACCTAGTTGTCAGACGTAAAGCAAGATGAGATGTTCCTTGCTTCTGACCCAGTTGTTAGATGTAAAGCAAGATGAGATGTTCCTTGCTTCTGATCCAGTTGTCAGACGTAAAGCAAGATGAGATGTTCCTTGCTTCTGACCCAGTTGCCAGACATAAAGCAAGATGATATGATGAGACTAGCACTGAGATTTTGGTTGGATAACTGTGACGTAAAGCCAGTCTAGTATCCTTCTTCCAACCTGATGGTTGTGACGTAAAGCAGGATGAGTATCTTTCTTCCATCTTGAGTGTTGTGACGTAAAGCAAGACGATGAGATGAGACAAGTACTGAGCTTCCAACTTGACAGTTGTGACGTAAATCCAGTCTTGTATTATGATGAGACAGCCTTGTGCTGTGATGATGATGATGTATCGGTTTTTATACTAATACATATTGATGCAGATGATGATGTCATTCCTTTGATAATGATGATGCTGCCGATGAAGAAAAATTTCGATGATTTATAGATACGCCAGCCAAGACGATATTGATGATGTTGTCCTCCCATTTGATGCTGTTGATGATGTTGTCCTCTCTCTCTCGCATGTTGCTGCTGAAGAATAACCTTCTTGTTAAGGGGGAGTGTTGAAATAATGTAACTACAAAGAGTATTCTTATTCTTATTGATATATTATTCATAGGAGAATCCCCATTGAGGATTGATCATGTCGGTTATTGTAATAGGACCAAATCCCCTTTTTGTGGATTGGTCAAAAGAAAATTGTAATAGGCAGAATAAGAAGTCGGCCCCAACAGTTATTAAAGAGACCCAGAAATATAACAAAGGTGGGTTTACCCACCCAGTTTGAGAAGTCGTCCCTACCAGTGAAGAAACACTTCACACGTGCCAGACTTGTATAAATAAAGGAGGCTAGCGCCTCACTTAGACACAACTCACTTGCTATGTTTGAGAGACAAGTTCTGATCTATTACTGACAAAGGAGAGAGAGAGTGGCACATATCTAGGAGAGGACTTTCTGTATTAGCATAAAAGATCTCTTGGCATTGTATTGGCTATCTATATTAAGGAACTTTTGCTGGGTTTTCTTCCCCTAGAGGGTTTCCTAGGATAAACGTTGTGTCTCTTGTGATTGTGTGTTTCTTAGTGATCTTGGATTATGCTATTGTTATCTAATGAAATTCAAACATCTATAATAATGGCTTAAACATTAACAATTTGGACTTTCCAATGCACCGATTGTCTTTTTGTGCTTAATGAATGATATATTTAGAAATTATTTGGATAAGTTTTTCATAGTATTCCTGGACGACATAGTTGTCTATTATAAGTCAGAGGAAGAGCATGGACATCACCTAAGATTGGTATTGCAAGTACTGAGGGAACACCAGTTGTATGCCAAGCTTAGTAAGTATTCTTTTTATAAGGAACAAATCCATAACTTGAGACACATTATTTCAGAACAAGGTATAACAGTGGATTCAAATAAGATTGAAACCATTAGAGGATGGACAACATCCAAGAATGTTTCATAAGTCAGATCTTTTATGGGGTTAGCTGGTTACTAAATAATATTTATAACAGGGTTCTATGATATTTCTCATGCCATCACTTCTTTGCAAAAGAAGGGAATTAAATTTGAATGGATATCTGAGTGTGAAGAGAAATTTAATTTGTTGAAAGAATTACGTACCAGTGCACCTGTTTTAAATATTGTTGACCAGAATGAAAGTTTTTTGGTATGTACAAATGCATGCAAGGAAGGACTTGGTGGAGTCCTCACTCAAAATGGGCATGTCATTGGTTATGAGTCCATAAATATTAAATAACATGAGAGGAACTATGCCACACATGACTTGGAACTTGCTGCCATTGTTCACGTATTGAATATGTGGAGGCATTATCTCATGGGGAAGAGATTTGAATTAAGAACATACCATAGTGGTCTGAAATATATTTTTGAACAACCAACTTTGAATGCCAGACAAATGAGATGGCTGAAATTTTTAAGTGAATACAATTTTGACATCAAGCATATCAAAGGAAAAGAAAATAAATTTGTTGATGCCCTTAGTAGAAGAGTACATCTCATGCATGCTACAACTGTTAGTATGCATCAGTCAGATTTAAAGAGAATAATTTTAGATGTTATTGTTATAGATGAACATTACCTACACGTAAAAGAAAGCTTACAACAAGAAAATGTACATTTTTTTTTAAAGAATATGAGATGAAGGAAGATGGATTACTTATGCATAAAAATAGAATCTATGTTCCTAGTTTCGAAGAACTTAGGAATTTGGTATTAAAAGAAATGCATAATGTTCCATATGCAGGACATCCCGATTACCATAAAACAATTACAACAGTAAGAAGCCAATTCTTTTGGCCATGAATGAAATAAGATGTTGTTGATTACATTTCCATATGTATAGAATGTCCGAGAGTGAAGGTTGAGCATATGCACTCAACGAGTTTGCTACAACCATTACCAATTCTAGAGAATAAATGGGAAGTGGTAACCATTCATTTTATAACTAAATTTCCCAGGACAACAAGAAGACATGATTCAATCATGGTAGTGGTTGATAAATTGACAAAGGATGCTCAATTTTTTCCTGTAAAAATGACTCTTACAACAACTAATATTGTAGAAATTTACATGAGGGATATTGTTAGGTTGCATGGGATACCTAAGGAAATTGTCTCAGACAGAGACACAAAGTTTACTTCAAATTTCTGGAGAGGATTGTTTAAAGGATTTGGTACAAATTTGAAATTTAGCACAACATACCATCCACAGTCATATGGGAAGAAAAAGAGAGTCAACCAAGTAATTGAAGACATGTTGAGAATGTATGTGATGGATAATCCATCTAAGTGGGAATATTACTTGCACTTGGTTGAGTTTTCCTATAATAGCGGCTATCAAGCTTCATTGAAAATGAGCCCATTTGAAGCTTTGTATGGTAGGAAATGCAATACTCCAGTGAGTTGGGACAACCCAACAAATAGAGTGGTACTTGGGCTAGAATTTATCAAGGATATGGAAGACCAGATGGTTAGAATTAAGCAAAATTTAAAGGTAGCTCAAGACAGACAAAACAATTTATGCATATAAGAACTGGACAACTAGAGAATTTAAAGCGGGGGGGCATGTGCTTTTAAAAGTGAAGCCCAAGAAGAGCTCTTTGAAGTTGGGTAGTTGTACAAATCTAGCAGCCAGATTCTATGGTCCATTTGAGATATTGGACAAAATAGGGATAGTTGCATACATGCTTGCATTCCCTGCTTCCATGAATGTGCATAATGTATTTCATGTCTCTTTGCTAAAAAAATATTTACATGATCCTAACCATGTTATTTATGGGCATCTGATTCAGGTAGATACAGAGGGGGACTTTCAGGTCCAACCAATACGAATATTGGAAAGAAAGGTCAAAATGCTTCGGAAACGAGTTATAGAGATGGTAAAAGTCCAGTGGACCTGCTACGGTCTTGAAGATGCTACATGGGAGCATGAAGATGCCATGTGGGCAGAGTACCCACAAATTTTTGAATAAACTTTGGGTTTTGTTTTTTGTTTTGTATATGCATTGAGGAAAATGACAAAATAAGGGGAAGGGAAATGTGATATCCGAGTTTTGAGCCTCGTATTAAATAATGTATTTTGTTAATATATGAAAGGCCAGAGTGCCCCAAATAATTAAAAGAGGCCAGTGTGCCTAATAAATGTAATGTTTTGATAATTATTAATAATAAATACATCATTGGATGCTAGAATGACAAGGACAAGAGTTAGAGGGGGATATGATTCCACAAGAGAGGGGGCTTGAGGGGCTAAGTGTCTATTTTATATTTTTGTTT
Source organism: Picea engelmannii (assembly GCA_009831015.1). Taxonomy (NCBI): domain Eukaryota; kingdom Viridiplantae; phylum Streptophyta; class Pinopsida; order Pinales; family Pinaceae; genus Picea; species Picea engelmannii. The sequence continues at coordinate 182,291 of ML778266.1, forward strand.
ACCCATTTTTGTTTTAATGGAGAATATCAGTTACATGAGCTTCTTGGGGGAAGGCCACATGGTTCTCTAATTCAAAGAATTATATAAACCCGTCCTTGGTGTGTTTGGGGGGTCCTTTTTTCACCCACGCACTTGTTCACCGATTCACTCATTCATTCATTCATTCATCCATTCAATCTTTCACCCACTCTTCATTCTTCATTCATTTTGATATTGGATTTGGGAAAGAGAAACAAATTGTGGAGAGGAGCCATGGTTTGGTTGGAAGTAATGATTGCTGGTGTATTCCAGCCATGATTTAATGCCTGCATGTCTGAGATGCATTGGCATGTGTTAAGTTTTTCCCATGACTGCGAATCTCGAGAGTCTCAACATGGAGATTATTGGCTAGATGCACTGGAGTCATAGAAGGAGGTGGATATCTTGAGGGATTGCGTGGAAAAGAATGGGGTCCATTCTCTTGGGTTGTGTAGGATGGGTAGAAGAGAGCTAGTGTACTTCAGATTGTTGTGTGCATTGAGAAGCCTGTGAGATCTTGCGTGCTGACTGGTTTGGGAAGCTGGGTGACACTCTGGAACCATCCTTTTGGACTCATATCCCTGGCTCGGGGGTGACATTAATATTGAGACTTGGAACACCAATGTCTATGGTTGGGTGGAACGTTGTTGGCCCTTGACCAAATTTTGAAGTTACTTGGTCATATTTGATCATTTTTGGGACTTCGACAACTTGTCGAAGATGGAGCGCCAGGCGAAGCAGAGTTCAATGGATTTTGGCCCACTTTCAGGTCCCTTCTTGGGTTTTGAGACAATGTAATGGGAAAGGGATGTTGGCCCATGGGTTTACCCACGCTTAGGCCCATTTTGTATGTATAAATAGACAGATAGGCATCTAGTAGGATAGGATTGTATTGTATCTATGTGATATAGGCTAAGTGCCAAGAAGGGATCCGTGTGATCGAGATTTTTGTGCATTCTTTATAGACTTGCAGAGCTTAGTGAGAGTCCCTGTGTGAAGATATAGAAGGCTTTTTGCTGAAAGGTAAGGAAGAAGGATATAGCGGGATGTGTATATCTTCTATCCTGTGCGAAGTAAGGGTTCCTACGGCTTTGTGCTTGTAACTGATTGGTCGATGATAATATAGAAGAAGAGTTGGTGGACGTAGCCCCAGGGTGGGGGTGAACCACACAAATCTGTGTGTAATGCTTTGTGCCTTGACTTGTCGTGCTTATCTCTACTTTTGCTAAGTGCTTTGATATATTTAGATGGATATATTTATGCTTTGTGATTACTATATATGTATGCATAGTAGATTTGATATGTATGAAGATGCTTAGTGTTGAACTATTAGATCTACCCTGTTTACTGTTACTAAGTGCTAAGTTACCTTAGATCTAAGTGACTATTGCGATGCTTTGTGTTATCTGTGAAGTATAATAAGGACTGAATATTGATTAATGATCGATGCTAAGTGATCTATAAGCGATATAATCACAGATCTGTGTCCCAACTAAGGTTGCAGACACCTGAGTCTTGCAACCACCCCTGCCTCTACCTCGGGTGATACTTCATATGCTTCGCAGGTGTTGCTGAAAGGGCTGGTAGTTAGGGTTTTTTTGGTGTGCTCTTGTAGTGTCTAACCCTAGGTCTTCCCCTGTGCCAACAAATGGTTCCGTTGCCGGGACCTGAAACTGTGATTACTAGGAACTGAGGAAGAAGAATCTTTGTGCAAAGATTCATCCTGAAACTATGGAAGCTCTGTGCATGGATATGTGCCCTAGTGTGCAGTAATCCACTTGATCTGAAAATATTTGTGCTAAAAGAAAGGAAGGACAGATCTGAAGAAAATAAGCAAGATCTGAACGCTTTGTGCTCTAAGAAAGGTAAAAGTGGAAGTTTCTGAAGAAGAGAGGTCAAATTTGCAGTAAAGAGGTAAGATCTGTAAACTTTGTGCTCTAATAAAGTTAATAATAGTTAAAAGGTCTTCTATCTAGAATCTTTGTGCTCTATATAAGTAAAATAAGTGAAATTTTTTGTTTCTAGAGTATGGATCTAGGTATGTTTGATAGATTCTGTCCTAGCTTGAAAACTAGGGCTCTGATAGATGAAATAAAGCTTGATATGAATAGATCTGATAAGAATAGTGATAGATATGTTATACCTATGCATAGAAATAATGTTTGGACTAACAAATGGATGCAGGATCCTAGAAATATTTTTTTGCAGACTAGCTACCGTGATCCTAGTGCGCAGTACAGAAGAGGTTGGGGATCATTTAAAAGGAAGAGAGGATTAACCCTATGTTACAGTTGAAGAAGGCCAAGACATCTAGCTAAGGAATGCCCTGGTGGAAGACCTAGTTGTCTTTGTTGCAAAGCTTTGGACCATGAAGTATTGGATTGCCCTAGAATGATTGCTAAGCTCGAAAGAATGAATCTGAATGAAGAAAAGCCCAAGGAAGATCCAGAAATAGTAGAACCCCAAAAAGAATAAGAGAAGATATTGCTGCAGATGAAAGACACCTTGAAGGATCATCGACGTGTTAGGCTACCAAAGATCTTTAAAGAAAAAGAATGCATTGAAGCAAGAATAGGAGACTTCGACATTGACTGTTTTCTGGATGAAGAGACACAAGTGAACATTATGCCAAAGAGAACTTGGGAAGCTATAGGGAAGCCTAATATGACCCCTTCATTATGAGGAATAGTACTATTCAGAGGAAAACTGGTAAACCTATGTGGGAGGCTCACTTAGATACCTATGACTGTCAAGGGAACTTCGACAAAAGAAGATTTTGAGATTATCAAGTTTATTGAGGACAACTCCCCATTTACTATGTTACTTAGAAAACCTTGGATTGAAAGAGATCAAGCCAGAAAAAAGGAAGAAGAATAAGTCTTAGAATAGCAGAGACAAGAGTTAAAATATTTCATGACCAAAAGGATCACGCAGTTGATTGAAGAACAAGAGAATAGATCGAATCTATTTGACACTAGAAGCCCATATGTCAAAGATGCAAGAACATTAGAGGACTCACAAAATATTGAAGTATATGTCTCAGATATAGAAGAAGTATTGCCCCTGAGTCTTAGGAGAAAATCTCAACAACGCGAAATGACTATGTCCAAGGAAAATAAGAATCAGAATGGGAAAATAACCACCGAGACGAAGCTCATGGGGAAGAAGGCTAGAAAGCTGAGTAAGAAGAAGTCTAATATTGAAAAGTTACAGAAGATTCCAGTATGAGCCTCACAGAAGGAAAACTTGTAGAATTTTAACTTCGTCGAGATATCAGAACATCGACATAGGCCACTTCATTGTGGCGAAGCAATATAGCCATTAGAGGCCGATATATCCATTCGACTGCCACTCCGAACGGATCAAAAATAATTGTTGTCTCATCACCAGACCATCGGACTGCGCCATAACAGACAAAACATGAATTAATGAGGCTCATACTCGTTGCAAAGAAAACCATTTCCAAGATCGCCTATTTATCTTGTCACGCCATGCCCGAAGAACACTTTTTCCAACTGAGAATTTGAAGCTCGCAAACTAGAAAGTGTATACAGTGATCATTGCACCCTCATTATTCATTCCTGAGTAGTGTCTAAGATCATTGTGACCCCGATAATTTATCCTGAGCGTGTATGTCCAAAGAGCTTAGCATGCTTGAAGAATCTGCGAAGGAAGTACTCGCTGATCTCAGGACCGAGAAAGTTATGTTCGAAAGAAGGATGTCTGCAAGTGTGCAAGCATCATCAATAGGAGGAGTCCAATCTTCTCCATCTACTGCTCACAGAGCAGGAACTTCCAGAACCATGACAGAGGCAAGAACGAAGCACAGAGACGACATCGCGAATGCCAAACTAATTCCAAGCATTCTACCTGCCTACCTACCCCCTCTAAGTGGCACCATCAACTGAGAAAGTGTGCCCAAAGATTTTGAATATGCTTTGGTCATGACGTATCTCATGATAGGGATATGTGCAGTTCGAGACGACTAGGATAAACTCGCAGCGTTGAAGTTCAGTGACTTCAACCTTGGTGACAGGAAGGCTTACAGCATGCTCGCCCTGCACAAATACTTGACTAGGACTAAGGAAAGAATTCAAATATTATCCCACAGCCATGGACCCAGAACCTTGCACAGTCCACACTGCTCAATGTGATGAAGATTCCGCACTTCAGACGACATCAAGAGGTGAATGCATGTGTAAAGTTACTGCTGTCATGCTATCACAAAGGTTACTTATGGTTGAACCATCGCATCACTGTGGATCTGACCTTGATCAATTGGATCATAGGGTTGAGCATGCAGAGCCCCGACCCATAAGATTTTTACCCTGTAAAGACATCAGACCGAGAATTAGCGTAGAGAATCAAAGAAACTTATGGAGATATCGAGAAGGGCACACAAGGTTACAAGGTAACCTCTATCCAGAATGACATAGTGTGCCTCGCATGTCAGCTGATCGCAGGCAAGATAGTTCACAAGAACCAACCCACCCAAGTGATTGGATTCATAGTTGACCTCGCAGAAAAGTGCGCGGAGGGACTACAGATGAATTGGGCGCAATACCTTGTAAACTAGTTGGAGCTTGATTGCAGAGAAGTGCAAGACCTAGGACATGAGTTCCACTTTAGCTGGCTTCTCATACTAATCACATTAATTGCATGGGAAATGTTGGAAGGTGCGACATTCCTCGAAATCGAGCCCTTCGAACCATTGGCTATGAAGTTTTGTATGCTATGGTACTCCAATGATATGAACAAGCAGTGGCAATCCAATGTCGTCTTCCATACTTACTATAACTAGTTGAAACAAGCCATCCAGTCCGAGCCTCAGATGACCCCAAATACCCTCCACAGGTTCCATCCCTTAATGAAGTTCATCACGGACTGCCACTTCATTTATATAACATTGCACGCTGATAAGAATAAGCATAAGTTGTAGTCATATTACAAGATAATAGAGGAAGACTTAGAGGAAATCATTAAGGAATGGTTGGCGAACCTCCTTATTCCAACAAACCCTGCAGAGTTGTCCGATGTAGAAAGCCTAGAAGCTATGCAGGATACACCCAGACCAAGCAAGACGAAGAAGCCCAAAGAGGTTCATGATGTAGACAACAAATCTGTGAGGATTACATCCATTTCACCAGACGAAGGGGGTGATGGTGAAGAGATAGAAGGTGCATATATTGAACAAAAAAAAGGTGAAGTACCACCACCTAGGGATGAAGAAGACTCATCGAAGAAACAAAAGGTTTCGCCTTCGAAATATTCCTCCCAGAAGAAACCTAGAACCCCTATAACCAAGATGCAGACTACCCTCACATTAGAAGATTTTAATTTCATCATTGCAGCTGTGAACGATGCTTCACAAGAGGTATTAGAGAAGTAGGAGGAGATGTATAATCACATTGAGATTGAACTCCAAGGAGTGTAGTAGGAACTCCAATCTAGCCGCGCAGTCTCCACTGTGCCTTTGACAACAGGAACAGTAGAACCAAGAGATGAGTCATCCCAATTGCACCAAATCACGGATAAATTTGAAGCTCGCCTTCGACAAGCTCTGGAAGAGACAACGCAAGCCATCCAGGCTTTGACACTGGTATAGGGAGTACTTGTCAAGCAGCGCAATGTTATTGAATGAGAAAAACTTGTTGTTCAAGCACAATGGGACAAAGAGAAAGAAGAGTTATAGTAGAGCAAGGAGAAGTTGATCGCGAAACAATTAGAAGTAAAGGAACTGGTCAATAGAGAACTTTTCTCTGTGACCATCATGGAAGTGCGAGCTGAAGAATGAATTCCACAGTAGGTGGCACAGCTTGAAGAAGTGATCCAACAGCTTCAACAGCGCATCGCAGGCTTGCAACTTCACACTGTGCCCGAGACTCCTCAAGAAATCAGAGACCTAAGAGAGGAAACTACTCGCAGCGCAGTTGGAAGAATGAAATCCCTTTCTTAGGAATGCAAGCAGCTGAGCTCTAGGAGTGCTCAGACTTATGAAAACCTCACGGAGAATCTAGAGTTACAAACATTGGAGTCGCAGCTCCAAGAAGCAAAGCAACATGCATATAGGTTACAAGCACAACTGAAGGCCTTATCACCAATCTAAAGAATGAAGAGGTTTCCAGAGCAATGCACGACGCAACAACATATCCACACGATCTAGACCAAAGTGATGTAAGTCTCTCAATGACTTCAACCAGTGCAAGAGAAGGCATGCCAACTGTTCACTAAAGTTGAAAGCCAAGCAATAGAACTTGAACAAGTTGTGAGTGCAACAGAGCAACGCCTAGAAGGACTAGTCAATGGCGCACTCATCCAAGAGTTCACTGAGCAAGAGGTAGTAGCATTGCAATAGGTCGAAGCAGCTTGATCCAAGCTCGAGGAATTCAAGGCAAAATTACTCAGACCAGAATGACTCAGGATGAGTCACAGGTGAGTGTTGGGGGCCTGTTGGACCTTGACCAAGTTTTGAAGTTACTTGGTCATATTTGACCATTTTTGGGACTTCGACAGCCTGTCGAATATGGAGCACCAGATGAAGAAGAGATCAAGGGATCTCGACCCACTTTTGGGTCCCTTTTTGGGTTTTGGGACAATGTAATGGGAAAGGGATGTTGGCCCGTGGGTTTACCCATGCTTAAGCCCATTTTGTATGTATAAATAGACATATAGGCATCTAGTAGGAGATAATTGTATTGTATCTATGTGATATAGGCTAAGTGACAAGAATGGATCTGTGTGATCGAGATTTTTGTGCATTCTATATAGACTTGTAGAGCTTAGTGCAAGTCCTTGTGTGAGATATAGAAGGCTTTGTACTGAAAGGCAAGGAAGAAGGATCTAGTGGGTTGCGTAGATCTTCCGTCCTGTGCAAAGTAAGGGTTCCTACTGATTTGTGCTTGTAACCGATTGGCCGACGATAATATAGAAGAGTTGGTGGACATAGCCCCGGGGTGGGGGTGAACCACATAAATCTGTGTTATGCTTTGTGCCTTGACTTGTCATGCTTATCTCTGCTTTTGCTAAGTGCTTTGATATATTTAGATGGATATATTTATGCTTTGTGCTTATTAGATGTGTATGCATAGTAGATCTGATATGTATGAAGATTCTTAGTGATGAACTACTGGATATGATCTGCTTACTGTTGCTAAGTGATAAGTTACCTTAGATCTAAGTGACTACTGCGATGCTCTGTGTTATCTACGAAGTATAATAAGGACTGAATATTGATGAATGATCTATGCTAAGTGCTCTATAAGTGATATAATCACAGATTTGTGTCCCAGCTAAGTTTGTAGACACATGAACCTTGCAACCACCCCTGCTTCTATCTCGAGTGAGAATTCATCTGCTTCGCAGGTGTTGCCGAAAGGGCCCGTAGTTAAGGTTTTTTTGGTGCGCTCTTGTAGCATTGAACCTTGGGTATGCCTTTGTGCCAACAAACGTCCTTGGTCTGCAACCAGTTGGCGATTCATTTAATTAAAGATAAGTGCTCTTTGTCATGGTTTCATTTACCTGTATATTTATTTCCGTTGTATATTTATTTATCTATGAAATTCATATCTATATTATGCATGCTTGCTGGGTAGTGTTGTGCATGACATAAGGGTCATTTATTTTATGTTGTAGCATGAATCTTGATCTATGCATGTGAATATTTCATGTATATTTATTAATTAAAAGTTAGATCATAAGTCAAAAGAAGTCCAGAAGTAGGCTTGAAGTAGCGTAACCCAACCTGGGGGTGTCCAGGTTGCACTGTGATTAGTGCCAGAAGAATGGCCTAGTTAGGTGAATGGTCTAGGTTCAAAAATCAGGGACAATAATTCCCTAGGGAAGACTCATTATCTCCAATTTTCACTTTGATTAGTGCCAGAAGAATGGCCCTGTTAGGTTGAATGGTTCATGTTTCAAAAATCAATGACAATTATTCTTCTATGCTTAGGAAGAACAGTCCAGATAACCTATGACTGATGTTTAACTTTCTGAGGGAAGATTCTCTTCCAGATCTCATAGATGTTAGTGGAAGAATGGCCCAGATGTCTCAGTTTGTATCATGATATTGTTTATATAGGTTGATATCAAATGATATGATTGTTGTAGAGACTGCATGTCTCTGAAAAGTAGTCGTATGCTATTGTGGTGGATGTGATACACTGGTAATGAATGTGTGTCATTGGTTAGTAGCAATGTGATACTAGGAATGGTTATGTACCATTGGATAGTAGTTGTATAATACTATGAATGAACACAGTTGTGTTCCATTGGATGACATTGTTCTAATTTCCATGGCGATTATCTTGTTGGATAATGATGTTGGTGCTCGTTATTTGATCATGATATAGGCTATGTGGCTATGTTTATGCTACCAGTTGAATGGTCTGTTTGTGCTCAAGACCATTTACTTTAATACCTCACTACCTAGGAGGGAGTGTTGATATTATGGTAGCTACGGGAGGTATTAAACTCTACGTGTAACTTTTGACGAGACTAGTATATTCTGGGAAGCAAGAGAAACCCTAAAATGTTGGATAATAACCCTAGAAGACAAGTCGATTCAAGAGAATAATTAATATTGAGTTATTATCCTCCAGGAAGAGAAGTCAACCTAGTTAGGTGATTTGGAGTAGTATAAATAGAGGGCGCTAGAGCTCATTTATCACACTCACTCACACAACTGTATAAGGATAAGTGGTGCGCATGAATGGAGGAGAACTACAACAACAACAACAATGACTTGGGCTTTGATTATGGTTGGACTTTATGCTTGGTTATGGTTTGGAATTTCTGCTTGGTACACTAGATCTAGAAAGAGGTACGCTACCTTGGTTGGCTATTGGTTCTAGAGTTTGTTTCCAGAATTATTATGTCTATCAAGGTTAAGGTGCTCGGGGGTGGCATTTATGCCTATGGTTGGGTGAAAATATTGAGATATTGTCTTCAGTGAAACAAACACACCTATTATTTCTAATAGAGAGGTCAAAATTTCCCTCCAATGGAGCATGTAGAGGATGGTATTCTTCTTGAATTGAAAATTTAGGGTTCTCATTTTTTGTTTCAAGAACAAGATTTGAAATATTTTTTTTCACATATTTTATCAAAATTTTCTTCAAAATCCATTCCTCCATTGTCTTGGAAAAATATTGGGAATTTTAATAGATTAGAACCGGTTTCATGAATGTATCTTTCAATGAATTGAGATCGCTACATTAACTCTTTCCAGCTGCACTTTCCCTCTTGCTTCAATAAAAATATTAGATTCACAAGTAAGAAATTTTCATAACAACTAAAAATACTGACATCATTTGGAAACATTTCTTGAGGAATCTCATGAAGAACTTTCATAAATATGAAAGTGAAAGATTTGACTGTCTCTTCCTTGTTCATATGGATTTCAAAAAACTTCAAGAAAAGATAAGATGGATCTTTCCTTGGGAAATATTTATCGACAAATAAATTTTCCAATACATCCCAACCAGTGACAGTTCTAGACAGAAATGAATAAAAAAATTCACTAGCATCTTCCTTTAGAGTTAAGATAAATAATTGGCATGAAACATCATATTCAACCACATTATAAACATCAAAATAAATATCAAACTTAACCAAATGTTTCTCTGCATCCTTCGAAGTATTTTCGAAGAACCTGTGAAACTTGTCCGTGGAAATATCTGGCAAGGGATGAACTTCTCCTTGCAAATTGAGTGGACTTATGTGCTACTGTTTCTTTCTTTGGGTACCTTCTCCCTTTATTGTAGCTTGAAATTTTTTTGTTGGGATTGATGGGAAGGAAAAATGTCATCACAACATGAAAGAAACTCCTTGTATGAACCTTCATATAGATCTTCTTGAAATTATTGAATCTTTTTGGTGGAGTTGATAGGACATCTTTCTTTAAAATCTAGAGTTTCAATAATGGAGTTGCAAGGGAAATTGTTGGCCCTTACCAAGTTTTGAGGACACTTGGTCATGTTTGACCTATTTTTGGGACTTCAATAGGCTGTCGAAGGCGGAACGCAATTCGAAGCGGAGATCACGGGATCTCGACCCCTTTTTAGGAATTTTTGGGTTTTGGGCTTATGTAATGGGTATGGAGATGTCGGCCCATGGGTTTAACCATGTTTAGGACCTCTTTGTAATGTATAAATAGAAGTCTAGGCGATGTAAGAAAGATTCCGAGAAGAGGTTTTTGGTGCTATTGTAAGTGCAAGCGATTATTGTAAATGCTTTGTGCATACTGTGTGACATTGGCAAGACTAAGTGCAAGTGATAGTAAGAGACTGTGAAGAGGCTTTGTGATGTAGCTCAGGGAAGGAGGATCTCATGGAGTGCGTGCAGATCTCTTGTCCTTTTCGGAGTAAGATGTCATGGCTCTGTGCATGTAGAATATTGACAAAAAGAAATAAAGAAGAAGAGTTGGTGGACGTAGCTCCAGGGTGGGGGTGAACCACGTATATCCTATGCTGTGGTTGCTTTGTGCTTTATGGTTGTTCTCTTTTTTATGTGGTTAAATTCTTAGTGCATTGATATATGATTAGAAGAATCTAATATGATAGATTAGTGCTGAATAATATGAATGAATGCTAGATCTGATCTATGGTGGTATGCTTAGTGCTTGAATCTATTGGATCTGTGTGAATACTGTGATGATCTATTATTAGGGTTTAGCTGCATTGTAAACTAAGACTGAATATTAATGAACTATAACTACTAAGTGCTCTGTTAAGGTGTTACAATCACAGTTCTGTGTCCTAGCTAAGGTTGCAAACATCTGAGTCATGCAACCACCCCTGCCTCTACCTCGGGTGAGACTTCATCTACTTCACAGGTGTTGCCGAAAGGGCTAGTAGTTAGGGTTTTGTTGGTGCGCTATTGTAATCATTGAACCCTGGGTCTGCCCCTGTGCCAACAAATGGTTCCGGTGTCGGGACCTGAAACTGTGATTGCTGGGAACTAAAGGAAAGAAAGCTCCGTGCATAGATCTGCTACTTTAGAGAGCAGTAGTCTAATTGACTTGTGAAGCTCTGTGCTAAGAAGAAGAGTCAGATCTGAATAAAATAGGTAAGATCTTAAAGCTTTGTGCTCTGATAAAGGTAAGAACAGTAAAAAGGTTTGATTGAAAAGATAAGATAAGTGGAAATTTTTGTTTCAAAAGTATGGATCTAGGTATGTTTGATAAATTTGATCCTAGCTTGAAAAGTAGGGCACAACTAGATGGAAGAAGATTTGATATGAGTAGATCTGATAAGAATAGTGAAAGATATGTTATTCCTATGCATAGAAAGAATGTTTGGAATAACAAATGGATGCAGGATCCTAGAAAGATTTTTTTGCATGTTAGCTACTATGATCCTAGTGCGCAATACAGGAAAGGCTTGGGATCATTTAAAAGAAAGCAAGGATTAACCCTTTGTTACAGTTGCAAAAGACCGAGACATCTTGCCAAGGAATGCCCTAGTAGAAGACCTAGTTGTCTTTGTTGCAAATATATGGATCATGAAGTTTTAGATTTCCCTAGAATGATTGCTAAGCTTGACAAAATGAATATGAGACAAGAAAACCCTAAGGGAGGTCAAGAAACTGAGACCATGATAGAACCCTAGAAAAAATCAGAGAATGTCTTGCTACAAATGAAAGAAACCCTGAATGATCAAAAGAATGTCAACTTGTCAGAGATATTCAGAGGAAAAGAGCACACAAAAGAAAGAATTGGAGACTTCGACATTGACTATGTCCTGGATGAAGAAACACGGGTAAATATCATGAAAGAAAGAATTTGGAAACTTTAGGAAAGCCTGCTATGATTCCTTCATTGGGAGGAATAGGATTATTTAGAGGAAAGTTGATAACCCTATGTGGAAGACTCACCCAGATATCTATGAGTGCTCATGGAACTTTGATAGAGGAAGATTTCGAGGTTGTTAAATTTATTGAGAACAACACCCCATTTGCTATCTTAATAGGAAAACCTTGGATTGAAAGGCCAAAAGAAAAGAAGATAAAGTCTTGGAGCATAAGAAGGAAGAATTAAAATATTTCATGACTAGGAGGATATAACACTTGATTGAAGAACAAGAGAATAGATCAAAGCTATTTAGAACCAGAAACTTGGATGTTGAAGTTGAAAGAACACAAGTAGACTCATAAACAAGTAGAAAACCTACCCGAGATAGAGAAGAAGTATTACTCTCTAACCCTATGAAAGAATCTCAACAACACGAAGTTACTATGCCAAAAGGAGATAAGAATCACAATGGAAAGAGGAATACCGAGACGAAGATCACCGGGAAGAAGGCTAGAAAGCTTAGTAAGAAGAGAGAAAAGATAGAAAATATGCAGAATGTTCCAGAAGGGACTTCACAGAAGGAAGGCTTGCAATATTGGTGAAGCAATATAGTCGTTGAAGGAATTATAATCATTAGACCAACGCCCCGAACGGTTAGAAAAACAATTATGGCCAGGAATATCACTATCAGACCGTTGGGACTGCACCGCAATGAACATAACCGCATTAATGAAGACCTCTTGTCTGCTAGAGAGTTCTGTTACATTGTTTCCTACTTAGTGCGTCGACTGTTGCACCGATTTTTTTTTTGCGAATTGTATCCTAGCCAACTCATTGCTACCGTGTTGTTTACTGATATTGACACCTGTTTTATTGCATTATTGACCTAATTTATTTGATCTTTAGCATGTATTTCAGACGATCTCAGCGCCGTAGAGAAATTCGTCGAATAATTTCTCATAGATCTCATGGACGGAAAAGTAATGTCCGCAGGTATTCAAGCGTCATCAACGAGAGGAGTGAAAGCCTCTCCGTCGACTGCTCGCAGATCCAGACCATCCTGACTGGAAGTAGAGAAGAGAACCAAGCACTGAGATCACTTGGAAAACGTGAAGCTAATCCTGAACATCCTACCTGACTACATCTCGCCTCTGGCTGGCACGGTGAGTCGTGACAATGTCCCGAGGGACTTTGATTACACCATGGTTACTGCATAGCTCCCGAAGGGGATACATGCAACTAGAACTCAGCAGGATAAGATCGTGGTGTTGAAGTTCAGTGACTTCAACCTAGGAGACCTCAAGAACCATAGTATGCTCACTCCTTACAAATACTTGACCAGGACGAAGGGGAAGAAATCGAAAATAATCCCCCAGCCATGGACTATGAACCTCGTGCAATACACTCTCTTGAATGTGATGAACATTCCACATTTCGGAAGGCACCAGGTGGTCAATGCCTGTGTTAAGATCCTTCTATCATGCTACCATGGAGGCTACCTATGGCTAGAGTGATGCATCACAATCGATCCGACGATGATCCATAGGATCACCAGATTGAGCATGCAGGGACCTGACCCGTAGGACTTCTACCCAGGGAAGGCTACAGATTACGCATTGGCACAAAATATCAAAGACACATATGGCGATGTAGAAAAGGGAACGTGAGGCTACAAGGTAGCTTCCATTCAGAATGGTGCAGTGTGCCTAGCTTGCCAGCTGATCGTAGGAAATCTCATGAGAAAGAACAGACCTACACAGGTCACAGGATTCGTTGTTGACCTCACCGGGAAATGTGTAGAAGGACTCCAGATGAACTGGGTAAAGTACTTGGTCAACCAATTGGAATTAGACTTCCATGAAGCTCAGGATCAGGGCTATGAGTTCCACTTTAGCTGGCTCTTGATCCTCATCACATTTACTGCTTGGGAGATGCCGGAAGGTGTGACCTTCCTGAAAATTGAGCCGTTCAAGCCGCTCGTTGCGAAGTTCACCACGCTCTGGTACTCAAGCGATATGGGAAAACAGTGGCAGTCGAACAAGGTCTTTCATACATATTATCTCCAACTGAAGAGGGTTATCGAAGCTGTCCCTCACATGACGCCAAACACCCTGAATTGGTTCCGACCCCTCATGAAGTTCCACGTAGATCGTCACTTCATTTATATCACCATGTGCGTAGATGAGCATAAAGAAGAGATTTAGTCATGCAACAAGCTCACATAGGAGGACCTCGAAGAGATAATGAAGGACTGGTCTGCAGAGCTCCTTATCCCTGCTGACCCTGCAGAAATGTTTGAACCTGAACTAATTGGTAGCCTAGAGACCACTCATGAAGTAAAGGATACTCTTGGACCCAACAGAAGGAAGAAGACCGTAGAGGTCCAAAACTTGAGCAGCTCATCGAAAGAAACTGCTTCAGTATCACCTGGCCGAGGGGGTGATGACGAAGTAGATCAAGAAGAGACCAATGGAAAATAAGATCAACAAAAGCAGGGTGAAGTAACAACGCCTAGGGATCCTGTTGACGAGGCTGATCCCTTGAAGAAAATGAAGGTTTCCCCCATGAAACCCACTTCCTGAAAGAAATCCAGAGCCACCTTGACTAAGATGCAGACTGTGCTCACTGTAGAAGACTTCGACTTCATCATCACAGCTGTAGCAGATGCCTCGTAGGACATCTTGCAGAAACATGAATCCAAGCAGGAGGAGATGTACGAAAGGATCGAGGTTGAAATCAGAGGGGTACAATAGGCCCTTCAATCCATCTGCGCAGTATCCATTGTGCCCCCACCATTAGAAGAACCAGAGTTGGGAGATGAGCCTGCCCAACTTCGCAGACTAGATGATATAACTGAAGCTCACCTTCGTTGAGCACAAGATGAGAAAGACCAGGCCACATCGGCCCTGAAACAAGCCCAAGAAGAAATGGTAGAGCAATGTTGGGTTTCAAAAAAGGAGAAGGATGACCTTCAAACCAAGTTTGAAGAAGAGAGGGCGCAAGTCAAGCAAGAAAAATAGCAGTTGCTTGCAGAACAACTCAGAGTCAAAGAAGCAGTCGACATAACACTTCACTCTATAATGGGCTTAGAGCCAAAGGCAGAAGGCTGAGTGGAGCATCAAGTAGCACAACTCATGGAAGCTATCCAATAGATTCAACAAATAATAACAGACTTAGAGCTACGAACAATACCCAACACTCCACAGGATGTGTGGGATCAAAGAGAAGCAACTGCTCGAAGCACAGTTGAGAGAATAAAGGCTCTCACCATGGAATGTAAACAACTAAGTGATCATAGTGCCCATACTTATGAGCAACTCACTAAGGATCTTGAATTGAAGGCACTTGAGTCACAACTCCAGAAGGCAAAGCAACAAGCATAAACAATACAGGTGTAGTTGAAGCCCTTGTTAGCAGTCAAAAGGATGAAGCGATCCTAAGAATAGTGCACAACTCAATAGCAGGTCCACACCATTCAGAGAAAAGTCATGGAAGTAGTCAGAGGCTCCAACCAATATAGGATGAGGCTTGCCAACTGTTCACAGAGATTGAAGGCCGAGGAGCAGAATTGGAGCAAGTCATCACTGCAGCTGAACAACGTTTCGAGGGACCTATCAACGAAGTAGTAATCAAAGAGTTCACCGAGAAGGAGGTCGTGGCGCAACAACAGGTCGAAGCAGCTCGAACCAAGCTCAAGGATTTTGAAGCAGAGCTACCCAGACCAGAGTGACTCGGGACAAGTCACATGTGAGTGTTGGGGGCATGTTGGCCCTTGACCAAGTTTTGAGGACCCTTGGTCATGTTTGACCTATTTTTGGGACTTCGAGAGGCTGTCGAAGGTGGAGCACAATTCAAAGCAGAGATCACGTGATCTCGGCCCCTTTTTAAGGATTTTTGGGTTTTGGGCTTATGTAACGGGTATGGAGATGTTGGCCCATGGGTTTACCCATGTTTAGGCCCTTTTGTAATGTATAAATAGAAGTCTAGGCGATGTAAGAAAGAGTCAGAGAAGAGGATTTTGGTGCTATGATAAGTGCAAGCGATGATTGTAAATGCTTTGTGCATACTGTGTGAGATTGGCAAGGCTAAGTGAAAGTGATTGTAAGAGACTGTGAAGAGGCTTTGTGCTATAGCTCAGGGAAGGAGGATCTTGCAGAGTGCACATAGATTTCTTGTCCTTTGTGGAGTAAGATATCATGGCTCTGTGCATGTAGAAGATTGACATAAAGAAATAAAGAAGAAGAGTTGGTGGACGTAGCCCCAGGGTGGGGGTGAACCATGTATATCCTGAGTTGTGGTTTCTTTGTGCTTTATGGTTGTTCTCTTGTTTATGTGGTTAAATTCTCAGTGCATTGATATATGCTTAGAATAATCTGATATGATATCTTAGTGCTGAATAATATGAATGAATGCTAGATCTGATCTATGTTGGTATTCTTAGTGCTTGATATATTGGCTCTGTGTGAATACTGCGATGATCTATTATTAGGGTTTAGCTGCACTGTAAACTAATAATGAATATTAATGAACTATAACTGCTAAGTGCTCTGTTAAGGTGTTACAATCACAGATCTGTGTCCCAGTTAAGGTTGAAGACATCTGAGTCCTGCAACCACCCCTGCCTCTACCTCAGGTGAGACTTCATCTGCTTTGCAGGTGTTGCTGAAAGGGCTGGTAGTTAGGGTTTTGTTGGTGCACTTTTGTAAGCGTTGAACCTTGGGTTTGCCCTTGTGCCAACATAAATCATTTTCCCAAATATTGGATGGTTCTTTGGTTTATGGAAGTCATCACAACCGATTTGTGACTGAAACTTCAACAATATGTCTTCAAGGCCATTTAATGCTCCTTGAACAAGGTTTTCAAGAACCCAATTAATTTTAAATCAATCTCTAGATATTTTTCAAAACTTCAACCAAACAACTTCTAGTTTTCCAATAATATATTATTCTAAAACAAATCATATTTCTTGAAAACAAATTGTTCCCCAATATGGTTGCCAAAAATGTTGATGTTGATATTTCTCAATATCCAAACAACAATATCACGGGGATAAAATCCCCCTGCATTTTTATAGATCTGGTACTCTATTAAAGTCTAAAATATATGGCTTGATGTTCTTGGATTGGGATGTCCTATGGAAGAATACTAAACAAAAAACCCCAAATATTTATTGCTTTAGTTTGTATGTAAAATGGTTCTTGATAACGCCTCCCAATGGGGTGTCATCTTGATATGATGGGTATCTATATGGGATCTAGAGGATCATTCACCTCAAGGCATATGTCATGGATAACCTCGAGAACAATTAATGTCCCCCCTCATTCTCATATGGAATTCCCTCACTCCAACCTCGAGCATAACAACATGGTACAATAAACAACTGGTCTCCAGACGCAGAATATTTGGTGACGACGAAGGAAATACTACAATGTAATTTCCATTACTCATTCTCCCATGAAAAATTACGATGGTACAAAAGCATTAGATCTCCATCCTTCAATACTACAGGTCATGAACCACACTAATGATGTTGAATTGTCAAGCCTTAGTTTTTCTGTTAAGATTTCTAAGAGGTTAGGTTATGTTTTTTCAGCTGCTTCAAGGGGTCCTCATCTAATTATAGGAATGTATCAAGACAATTTGATGTCACTATGAAAAGAAATGGTTATGAACTTCTGTAAGGTAGAGATAGTTTCGTCTCCATGGAAGCTCTAGCTCTGAGTGGATCTCTCTACTTTTTTTGAATGGCTACGGAGGAAACATAAGATATTAGTTTACAAAAGAAAATGGTTCTTGATAACCAAATTGCTCTTTGAGTACAACATTTACTTGGAAATGGACCAAGAAGCTTTATTTACAATAAAATGATAATGAAAGGCTTCAATATAAAAATAATGATGTGCTCAAATTCATTATAAAATCCCTCTAAAACACATGCAAGTAGAAGATGCATCCATATTTTCTCACAAGAAAAATAGTGAAATGGTGTTGATCATTTCATATAAATTTAAATGAGTATTGCATTCAAAACTAAAACCAATTTGATGGGAATACTACAAAAATCTCATACTTAGAAATCCCAAAGCCTGAGAAATCATGAAATTTATACCCCAAAGTAGTTCTTTGTGGATTTTCATAAAAGATATTCAACATTACAAAGCATTTCGGCAAACCAATTGACTAATGCTTAGACATAAAGTTTTCCAAATGCAAGGACTAAGCCTCCATGAATCACTTAGACAACCCTGGCTTATATTATGAGCCATACATTTGACTAATTATCATAAATAAAGTTTTCCAAATGCAAGGACTAAACCTCCATGAATCATTTAGACAACCATGACTTATATTACGAGCCATATGTATGCATGTAAAGTACTCCTATGATATTTTTAGGAAGAGACTTTGAATAACAATAGGAAATAACACTCAAAACTGAGCCTTATGCTTGATTTTTGGTATACAAATAGAAAGCTTTGAGATAAATTGTGGAGAAGAAGAAGAAGCAAGAAAAAATGGAGATATTTATTTGCTGATCAGAGAATTGGCAACATAATGATCGATGAACAGTGATATATTGATGATCTCAACCCTCAATAATATTAACCTATGCTTTGATGGTGCTATCCTCCTTTTAAATCTGCTCCCAATGCTTTATTGAAATGCTTTGCCTAAGTAGTTAGAGTTTTGTCCTTCTAGAGGTTTCCACATGCTTCCTTTTTGGAGTAAATCACTTTAATTAATGCTTTATTGAATTCTCATTAATTAATTTATGTCATTGAAATTTTTTCCTCCAAGTGGGACCCATTTCATCTTTAATAAAAGTTATTTAATAAACTTTTATTTCCAAATTTTCAAGTTGTCTGCCTTAACAAAAAGGTGGACTGTGTTTAAATTTTCTAATCATGATAAGTGAATTATTAGAAAAGGAAACCATTACATAAGTAATATTTGTCATTCCATCTTTCCAACGAGTCCTCTTGAGAAAAAAATGGAGTTATGAATCTCAACTTATAGCCTCGGGAAATCAAGGTTCCAAACACATTTATCAGAAAATCATGAAAAAGAGTTGACTGTTATTTTAATTTCTAAACAAATTATAGCAAAATTAAGCCATTGAAACATGCCCCATTATCTTCCTTGTCGAATTACCTTTCCAATGAGGCATGGTTTTCCAAAAACACACATTTACATCTTGATTTATGAGCTCCAGAAGATCTCTGCTCAACAACCGTCGATCTGATTCATGGATCAATCTTAACCTTTGATAAACTTCCGCCTATTTAGTCCCACATGAATTGTGGTGATATATAATTTGGTTTTTATATTGTAAATGATTTTATATCATTCATGTGAAACACACAAGCTTATGGAGGTCCCGCCTTAGGAAAATTCACGACCTAGTAAAATTTTAGTCACCCACTCAACGCCTAGCCAACACCATATGTCTCAATGTGATAGGATGCCTAGGATGCCATGTGTATTAGTGTGATAGGATGCCATGTTTCTCGATATTATTGGTTGCCACATTTCTTAGTATAATAGGTTGAATCTTAAATGGTAATAAAACTTTGGGAAATATGTTAAGGGAGAGTATGACGAGAGTGAGGAGTGTGGTGAGTTGGTGGATATGGCAAGGTCGTGGGGTAGGAAGTGATGACGAGAGTGGAGTTTAATCATGCGGGGTAGGAAGTGATGGTGGGATTGGAGTGTAATCCCTTAGGATAGAGAGTGAAGTGTAATCCCACGGGGTAGGGAGTGATGAGTGAGGAAGGGGAAAGGGAATTAGGATCGAGACTAAGGGAGAATAAGAGTGTGGAGTAATAAGAGACATAGGGGATTGGGAAGGGGATCCATAGGGTATGGAGAGGGAGAGGGAATGGAAGGGAACATGGGAAATTAAGTGTGGAATTCTGCGGGGAAGGATATCAGAGAGAAAACTAAGTAAGGGAGAGTGTAAGAATACTAAGACGAATAAACTAAGTAAGGGAGAGTGTATGAAGAGTGTGTAGAGGAAAAATAAGGAGAGAAGCATGAATATAAGTGTGAGTAAATAATGAGAAGTACAAGAATATGATATGAAGGAAATATTAAATTATTCTTGAGATTGAATCAACTATGTTGCACATGGAAGAAATGCTCTTTCATGGGAGATGAGGTAGTTGGACACAAACAAGTGTATCTTGGGCATACAAACTCAGATTTTGATTCCATGAAATGCACGACGAAGGTGATATTGAGGGCTACACCATGGGTTTATGATCATTCAAAATTTCTTTATTTTGATATCAATTTTTTATATTATTCCAAAGATCATAAAATCCTAGTGACCAAATTTTTGATCAACAACTTAGTATTCCCCCATACATGCACATTTACTCAGTAGTGAATGTGGAGAATCTCAAACTCTATGAGCTTTTCATGTTGGATCAGGAGGAGGAGTAGGTCCTACCTTCCATAGAGGAATTACCACCAGATGCTTAGAAAGAGTTGGCAGAGGACACAATTTTGAAGAAGAGGTCCAAAACTTCAAGACAGGGGCAACATGACCTTTGGCATATTGGGACGAAAGGACAACTTCTAAGCAAATCAAAGTGGTACTCTAGGGAGAAGGTAGAGTAAAAATTTCCTGACCTCATTTTGTAAATATTTTGGGGACCAAAAACCTCCCTAAATGTGGAGGTATGATATGGATTGGATCATTATATTATTTTTCATCTATCTCGATGCTTTTAGAGTGGAAAAATTGGAGGAATCAACTTGCAAGATCATTTTAATGGCAAGTCCCAGTTTGGTAAATTGGGGTTTAAAACCTTCCACATCAAGTTTTAGGAATAAAATGAAAATTTTGGGGTCAAAACTTCCCCAATACAATCTTAGTCCTCATGAAGCTATTCTATACATCAATACCTTTCCAACAATGGAAAAATCATGTCAATCAGATCTTGTATGAAAAATTTATGCCTCCAGCAATTTGACCTATCGTGCTGACCACCATGGTATGAGAGGTGTCGACATCGACCCCCATTACTCATGCATATGGGGTTATCCACATGAGGAATTTCAAGAATATCCCAGAAGTTCCAAAACCTTATCACTATTGAGGTTTGAGGAAGTCAAAAACCTAACCCTAGATGAGTATCGAGCTATGTTAAATACCAGGCCACTAGGAGGAGAAGGGGTTCCATTCTATGTTATTGCATTTTGTTCCACAATAGAGTAGAAAAAATAGGAGTGGGAAAATTAGAGAGAATAAAAGAGGAGGTTAATGTTATGTAGTAGCCTAATAGGCCACAGTTCTTAGGTGACTCCATAGAGAGTTCCCTCTCCTTTGTACTTGTATTATTTCCATAGTAGAGAAAAGAGAGAAAAACAACTTCACCTTCTAGCTGGGTTTTCTCCCATAAGGGTTTCCCAGAGAAAAAAATTATGTTTTTTTTTTGTTTGCTAGGTTTTCCGTGATCTGTGGGACTAGCTTGTGGCTTGAGAAACCATGACTCAAGGGCATCTAAGTCGTCAAAATCACCTAGGGATCGCACCCGACCTGAGCCACACCAACCCTTAACATGGATGGATTTTTTGTCCCCACAAGTTTCGAACTAGTGACATTAACATCACTGAGTGCCTTAACAATACACTCCATCATCGGTTGTCCTACACCTCGGGGACGAGCAATTTTTTTTGTTATTTTGTGGATGGTGTGTGATTTTATTTTATTGTTCTCTATTTTTAGCATTTCAGATATTTCATGCATAAGAAGAAAACCAATCACTAAATATTTCAGAATCTAAAGGAATTTAACCTTCATAGTGTAGATTTCAATTTTGTTTATTAGATATGTTGTGATGAACTATTCCAGTGGAATATTTGCGACGGTTTATAGATAATATCTAATTCTATCTGGAAATTTCTTCTTCATTCCTCTTTCTAGACTCCTCTGTTTTTCTCTTGAGCTCCTCTCCTTGTTGTTTCTTGATTTGTTTGTCTTGTATGGCTTTCCTCTCAGCCTCCTCTTTCTTCCTAATCTCCTCAAGTCTTCTAGTCTATTCTGCTTCCTTGTTAACATTTTATAATTTGGATATTACCATAGTTGTTTCCTCCATTTGTTCATCAATAGACAAAGTGTTGAAGACTTCTAAACAAGGATGCTACTGCTTTAACTACACTTCATCCCAATTCTTGACATTCTCAAAGGGAAATTCATGTTCCTAGATTTCATGAGTGTATGGCCAAAATAAAAATATTAGATCACAATGCTTAACTACCAGGACTTTGGGGTAATGTGTCCTAAATTGTCTAAGAGGAAACCTATAATCAATAATCATGCTAGCTTCGTGTCTTTCATGCTTTGGGTCTTTTAAGAAATGATGACCTAGACTAAAATTATAAGGAATAAAAATATTTTTCTTCACCTCTTTCAACAATGAAGTGTTGAAACCTTGAAGTATTGTTTCATATGTTATTCCACCAAGAAAAACTCTATTGAATACACACTTTGAAAAAAGATAAGGTATTGCAACTGCACCACAAATTATTAGATAAGTAAGGTCTTCTTGAAGGTACCAATTGGAAATTTACTTAAACATCTTCCTAGCATCCTTTATTAGTCTTGGACATTCTTTGCAGAAAATGTTCTTGTATAGCGGAGCCAGAAAAAAAAGTCACAAATAGTTGAATATTGTTTTTTATTCTTGTTTTCCCAAAACATTTGACAATATACATGAATATAATCCCTTGAAATATGCCAACTAAGGTTAAACATTGAAAATACATTGGAAGAGCATAAGACATCCAATAAATAACATGCCATATAGAAATTAGAAACAACCCCAGGCTTTGCCTTTTCCTTTTGTTCCCTTTCAAACATACAATTAAGCTGATTAGATATAACAACATCCCAGTTGAATAAACTTCATGTAGTATCCATGGCCCATGGTGTAAGCTAAAGGCATCTAAGAATCCGTGAAATGAAAACAATATCTCTCCCCATATAATATAGCTATAAAATCCATAAGATACATGTATGGTTCCCTCAGGTTGGAGATAAACTAATTACCATTTTCCTTGTGGAAGAATGTCTTCTCTTCCTTCCACCAACTTGCTATGATTTTCCCTACATCATTTTGTCATAGAATTCATCCAGAAAGGGATTAATCAAATATTCTTCGGGCTTTGGAATTTCATAGTACTTTTCCAAATTATTTGCTAGAAAGGATTCCACATATTGGCCTTTCTCATCCACAATCATCGTTCTCTTCAAATCTATATGATCAATTATCCATTCAATAACCTCAGAACATGCATAACATGGGCTCTTGCCGCAATAAAGTGCAAGCAATATTTTATTATCATGATGAACACCTTGTCATCAAATTTCCTTATGGCAGTTCCATTGTGAGGAATTACATATGGATAGTCCTCTAAATGGAACTTCTAGTATAACTCATTCCATCCCAAAAAAGGTATTTGTGCTCCTATGCTAGATTCTATATCTTTGCATATCTACCACAATTGCTACTCCTTGGGTACATGAATATGGATTACATGAACATATTCTTTCTTTGAGGTTTCATTCTTGATTGACTTATTTTGTGAGGCTTCCCCTGTTTCTTTAGTGATCTGTAAACTGTAGTGGATATTCCATTGTAACAATTCATCACAACATATCTTGCATTATGCTGAAATCTTTTGTTATGTAGATTTATTTCCTTGGATATAATATTTCTTATCAATAGCTTATTACTCAAATTTATGAAAATAACTAAAATACAAAAATCAAAGAACAAGCAAACTAACACACCATCCACACAAATGAACACAAGATATATCCTAGGAAACACAAATACGAAAGAAAACATAGCTAGAAGGTGAAGCCTATGCTCTGCTATCTTTTCTTTAATTATTAAATGCAAGTACAAAGAAAGAGGGCACTCACCATTATAAGTTTTAAACCTATGAAATAAAACTACGCATATATATTTTTAAGTAAAACAAAAATTAATGAATGGCTCATACACATAGTATACAAATATTTACGATGGAAACCCTTAATTGGGAGAAAACAAGCCTTCCTTGGTGCCACACCTCTCAACTCTTTGTTGTATTAATTTCACCATTCACAATAAAATATATACAATATTTTAAGTATTCTACATCTACCAAAACCCTAATCCCTTAATATGGGATTAATTTAGAAAACCACTAAAAGTAGCAAAAATCACTAAAATAACGAAAATTGCCAAAAAACAATTTTGGGCACTACCCCAAACCATGATGGCTCTAGGCTAGCACTCAGAGCTGAAGACTTCACCTAAGTTGGGGGGTGGGGAATCCTACCCCCCCTTGTGACCCCCCCTTGGAAAATAACCCAATGCACATGTACATCGTCAATTGATGGGATCATCAAATCCGACACACCCACCACACACATGCAAATAATATAACACATACCCAACAACTATGGAGCTGTTTTGACACTGTGGCCTGAATGGTTGTTACAAAATCTTCTTCCTCCTCTATTATTCTCTCAAACCCCACTCCTATATTCTTTGCTCAATTATGGAACAAGTATAATGGTAAAGAATGAAACCCTTTCTCTTCCAAATGGCCTAATATTTAACACACCTTGATAGTTGTACATGGTTAGGGTTTTTGCATGCCTCAACCATCAATTAGTGTTAATTTTTTGACCTTCTATAATCTTATTGAAAATGCACATGTGGATGGACCCACATGTGTGAGTAATTTGGGTTAACATGGCATCCAATTTATACCATGGTGGTCAACAAGCTAAGTCAACTTGTGGGAGGAATAAATTCTGCATATGAGCTCTAATTGAGGTGATTTTCATAGCATTGGAAATGTATCAATGTGTAGAAAAATGTCAAGGGATTGGGAGATATGATCACAAATTTTTGACCCCAAAATATTTCATGTTGATTTTTACAGCCTTATTTTCCACCCTAGGGTCTCATGAAGGACATATTGATGATATTATGCTGAGACACACCCTTCTGCCCCGGTTTCAGTGATTTTTGAGGACAATCAATACTAAGCCCACTGATAGGGTGTGATCAATCACTACTAAACTCATCTACAACCCACGACCATTCGCTAGCTGCATTGCTGCTAGCTTGTGACTCCCTTTGTAGCCTTCTAGAATTGGTACTTTATGAGGAGATAAGAATTGGGTGAGTTGGTTATCTCATGATATGAGCTTGGGAAATCTCAATCCAATCGAGTCCACTAAGTTCTAGAGATATAGAAGCCTCTCCTAGCCTCCTCCACAAGTCTATATAAGGAAGGCATTCCATGGGTAAGAGGATGAATAATCATTCACAAGTACATGCTACTAGATTTTCGAAGGAGCTTCTCCACAAATTTCAACCTTTATATCAGGGTTTCCTTTCTTGAGTGAGGGTTGAGGAGGAGCAAGAGAAAGGGACAAAAGAGCATATCTTTCATGACTCAAGGTATAATGATGTGATTTATGTATTTATCTTATTCATTAATATAGATCTGCATGTTTTCCCCTCTCTATGATGTTGTATTCAATTGCAAATGATAGATCTGATATCCCCTTGAGTAGATAATATTAGATCTAGATTAGAATTGTCATTTCCTAATGCTTGTATAATTTGTAGATTGGTGTTTTTTTGTTACTTGTGTGCAGGGAGTAGATCGTAGGAGCTTGAGCTGGATCTCATATGCTGCATCAACCAAGACATATGCAAACAACCACCATTGAAAAGGTATTCCATTCTCTCTCTCCTAGTGTAAAAAGGAATCAATTTGTTTATATCTAGGGAAACCTTGTAGCTATCTATACCCATTATTTGTATTGGACCAAGGGTAGGTCCGACTTATCCATAGGCTAAATTTATCCACAAAAAAAATGGTGACTCCATTGGGGAGGAATATTTGATTCTTCTCTAGTTCATTTCCCCCCTTGATTTTTAGCCTTATGAAACTTTTATTAGTTCATAATATTCCTTGTCACTCCCTCAGAGACTAGATCTGTCAGATTTTTCAGACGTAGGCCATATTTGGGAAATTTTCCCCAATTTTGAAGAGGGTTGAGATTGATTGGTTCACACCAAAGTGACCGATCGGGGGTTGCATAACTGTTGGGCCACGACCATCTACAAATATTTGTTAGTTTCATACCTGCTAAGTTGTGACCACCCCTGTGGGTGATTTGTTTTTGGATTTTTTTAATTTTTCTTCATTAGATTTGAACTTTGCCTAGAATTAGAAGCCTGCTAGAGGTCTGATAACATAAATCTAATCCTTGCATGAGCCTCTTTTTGTTTTTTTGAGTTTGAAGTGAATTTGTGGTTTCTTGAGTGTTTTTGTTGGGTTTGCTTGTTTGAGTAAGCTAGCTTATTAGTGAGTGATGATTTGGGTAGCATCCCTAATAGATCTTTTGAGATCTAGTAGTATGTCTTTGTCCCTTTCATATCTGGTTTGTGTTTGCTAAAAGGTATTCCATTGCTAGGTATTTCTCTCAAGTTTTGGGTTTTTAATCTCATGTAGACATTGCAGTGTGCTAGGGGGAATCACTACCAATATCACATAAAACTTTGCTTGTTGTTGTATGGTTTGATCTGCATAATCATTTTCTTAGATTAGAATAAATTTGCATTTCAAAACAAACACAAACAAAAAAATTGCTAGGGTAAATATTTTGGGTGTTTTGCTAGAAATTGTATAGGTGTGTTTTGCATTCAAGTGTCTTTTTCATTACTTTGGTTTTCCTTGCATGGTTTCCACATGATTGCAAGGTTATCTTATTGATTTTGAAAAATAAAAAGGAAAAATTTATCTTCCCTTCCTTAGTTAGAGTTCATCGAAAGAAAATTTTGGATATTGTGCAAGCATATTTTCTCTTCTTTGGGGTTGTAAAGAGTCTAAAACATCATTAAAGTTTAATTTTTTCCCTTTCCTAATCAACAACCATGAGAAAAAATACGTAATCTAAAATCAATTAGACTCTTTTTCTTGTTAGAAAATCAACATAGATAGGACTAAGGCCTTGGTGTAGGATTGGAGAGTTAACTCTCCAAGGCCACATAAACTCAACCTAGAAGTCACTAAAGAGTGTTCAAATCCATTATCACAATGAGTGTGTTGGGAATATCCTCTAACATATGAGTAAAGCATGAGGTCACTTGGGGAAAGTAGAGTGATATCCCCTCTCTGCTTGTCTTGGTGTTTTCTAGATTTCTTCGACTACTACGTGTACATGGGTTTCAAAGTTCCACATCTATTTATGAGGTAGTGATTTTGAGGCTCTGTGCTTAGTTTCCATACCCATATGTGTGGTTGAACCTTCGAATCTTTGCTTGATCACTGATTGTGAGGTGGTAGCCATAGTGGCCATTCCTAGGTAGCTACAGAGATGACCCTAGGTGGGAAGTGACTACAATACCGAGGGAATATGTTCAATCCTTGTTTTAGTTCCACCAAAGGGTGTCCGCCTTAATAAAGGGTACTTTCACAAGTTAGGGATGTTACATGTGGGTTATCAGATTGTTACTCACACCTTTTCTAGCCAATATTTTGGGGACTTGACATCCCCTAGAGGTTTGGTTTTCAGATGGCTCTTTTGATCCATTGTTTTTACTTGTTGATTGTTTAGATTTGTTGTGGGTGCTCTCTTTGGTTTTGAGTCTATGCCGACCATGGGACTAATTGTTGTTTTGGTTATAAAAAATTGACTCACTTTGGCTGAACAACCACTTCGTTGGACTTGTCGACAATGAGGACTTGTGCCTATCATGAAGGAACAAACACCTCTTAAGAGATGAGTGGTAGGTGACAACGAGTTCATACAATTAGATATAAGGTCTGATGAGAGTGAGACATTTCAAGTTGAAGTGGTTGATGAAATTACACCACCTCATTTTAACCTTCCTTTGACTGGTCCTAACGACCCTATAGTTGCAGTTAAGGAGCTCTCCAATGATCCTTTTTCTTTTTTTAGTCATCCTCACACCATGTCGGGCACGAGTGTTTCATCTAGTGTGGCTGAGCCTTCAATCCCATTGACTAACAATATAAGGGGAACCCCACTGATGTCCACCTTTCCATCCCTTAGTGCAGTTAGGCCTACACCTTCTTTGCCTTTTTTTTCAAGTGTCTCCATTTGGGGGATGTCAGTCGCGTCTTATTTTCCTTCCATCAAAATACCTAGCATTACCACTCTGATCCCATCTGTTGTGATGCCCACACCTAGATCTCCTTTTAGTGGGGGGCCTATCCTTATTTTAAATACCAGGAGTGTAACTTCTTCCACCCTTAGTGTCCCTATAGGAAACCTGATGATGCCGAATGATGGTTTTCCATTTGGTTGAAACATATCTAGTGGATTTGGGTTTATTCCTAGTGAGTTCAGGGGAAACAATGTTTCTGTGGAATTTAACATCCCGTGGGGTAGTACGTCGATTCTTGAAAGATTTATTCCTTTCATGTTTCCCTTTGTTCCTATGGGAAATCCCCTTGGGAACACTTATGGTCTAGGAAGTAGTGGAACTTATAGTTATACCACTGTTCCTGGGGGCACTTCCCATGGGGGAAATTATGCTAAGTGGAGTGGTTATCCTTTTATCCACACTTCTAGTCTTGGAGGTTACTTTTTTGGGACTAATTTTGGTCAAGGGAATAGTTTTCCTTTAGGTTCCATGTCTACTCCTGGAGGTAATCCTATCGGGGGAATTTACGATCCTCGAAGCAATAATTTTTTTGGGAGCCCATTTATCCTTGGAGGAAATCCTGATCAGGGCATGTTCAATCCTCAGAACAGTCACACTCTTGGGAGTGCTTCCATCCCTGGGGGTACTAACCCTTTTTTTAACTTTGAATAGATCTAGAAACATGAATATGGGGGGACCTCAGGGTCCATCTGGGTCACATGATTCTTTGTCGTCCACCTAATATGTTAAATTTAGAGCTACTATTAAGTTCTTTTCAATTTACTAGACAATACTAGCATAAGCAGGATCAATGAAAGATACACAATCACAAGGTACACAAAATTTATCCTGGGAAACCCTCATGGGGGATAAAACCCAACAAAAAATTCCTTAATATAGAATTCCAATACAATTCCAAGATAATAAACCAAACACAAGAGAATATCCAACATTGAGCAATGCGCCTCTCTCTTCCTTCTTCCGACAACTGGCAACTGCAGCTTCCTTCAAACTTGTGCACTAGATGAAAGACTTGAGTGAGTGAGATAATAAGGCACCTTCCAATCTTATTTATACTAGTTGGTAGGCGCTAGGGTGGTGTCTCTTCATCAAGAAGGGATGACTTCTTCTTTAGTGGCTAAAACCACTTTAATTAGGCTTGGGGGCCAAATTCTTAATTAGCAACATATAATTAGGGTTTGAACAATCCACAAAGGGGATTTGGTCTTATACAAATCCTGACATGATCAAACCACAAAAGGGGATTGATCTATAATATAATATCTCAATAATAAGTATAATATTATTTGTAGTTACAATATTTCAACACTCCCCCTTAACAATAATGGTATTCTACAACATCATCAGGAGAGAGAGAGGGAAGCAACATCATCAACATCTGGAACATTGACTGGAATATCTATAAATCATCGAAATTTTTTCACATCATCAATCATATCATCATTCACATTATGGAGTTGGAATGGCATCATCATCATTGTTCACAGTCTGAAGCTGGAACTTGAAACATCAACATCAGTTAGCATAAAAGAAATAACAACAACATAAACAACATAGTCATCAACAACACGAGGTTGGAGAAACATCATCACAACACAAGGATGGAGAAACAACATCATCATAACATGAGGCTGGAGAAACATCATCATCATCATGGGGCAACATAATGAGGCAGGTGTATCAACAACATGTTTTGGCACTCTGACAGTCCCTAGGGAACTTCCTAAGAATCATAAGATTCCCTAGGATATAAAATCCCAACTGAGCTACCACATCGTACTATGACAAACCGTCCTTATCGAACCTTCAGGATCTTCCCAGGAATCATAAGATTCCCTAGGATTATTAAAATCCTAATAGAGCTACCACTACTGACCACAACTAGCATATACATGCACATGTACTATGACAGACCATCCTTACCAGACCTTCAATATATGTTGAGGGATGATCAGTCCCCTAGGATATAAAATCCTAACAGAGCTACCTATTGTTGGTCAAGATGCCATAGTATCATCAACATCACTCCCCCTTTCAAGGGAGGTCCTTTTGGACTATACCAATCTTGTCTCAAAAGTGATCAAACTTTACATGAGACAGAGGCTTGGTCAACACATCTACAACATTCTCATCTATGACAACATATTGGAGCTTTATGGCTCCCCTCTATACGATATCACAAATGTACTGATACCGAATTTCTATGTGCTTCGACTTGTCATGGAACACAAGGTTCTTTGTCATCTTTATGCAACTCTGTTTGTCACATAGAATCACAGTTTCTTCCATCTCCAAATCAAATAGACCTATCAAAAAATTCCAAATACATATAGCTTCACAACTGGTGGAACATGCAACAATGTATTCTGCTTCTGTTGTGCTGAGAGAAATACTAGATTGCTTCCTACTCTGCCATGAAGTGATGGCTGACCCTAGACTGAAACAAGATCCTAAAGTGATCTTTCTGTCAAAAAAACTTCCAGCCCAATCTAAATCGGTATAACCAATCAGTCTAAAGTCATGATCTCCATTGTAATAGAGACCAAAGTCCAACATACCCTTAAGGTATCTCAACACATGTTTTGCAGCAACAAGGTGAACACGTATGGGCTCTACCAGATACTGACTCATGGTGTTCATATCAAAACATATATATGGCCTGGTATTCATCAGATACATAAATGATCCAATGATTTGTTTGTATAGTGTAGCATCAACCAATTCTGACGAAGTATCAACCATGAGCTTCAACTTTGTTTCCATGGGTGTGTCCATGGATTTACACTCCAACATATCAAACCTCTTCAGTATTTCAACTGCATACTTCTGTAACACACTCAACCCCTAAGTACCCTTTTTAGGGATGGGGAATCAAAATTTGTATTACTCAAATAATCTTGAATCATCTCTCTAAGATGATCCATCCTATTCTACTCGCCCATAGCTTTCTAACGATTGTTACTAGGCTCTAATCTGACCTCTGGTTCACAAGTTATGGATTCTCGAATTCCTTCGGGCGTTGGTTGGTTGAGGGCCACATGGCACCATGTGGATCCATCTCATTTGTACCATTTCTAGGTTCCTACCTCCCACAGGGAAGGTCGATCCATTGTCCAAACCAACAATGAGACTTAATCCTCATCTAACACATAGCTAGAGGAGAATTCGACGTTCTACGCTTCTACACTGAACGTCCCTTTTCTTTTCTGCATGCATGTCCACTAGAGTCCCAAATTCATGGAGGATCCCAAAATATCACCTTGTGGCTCCAACCTTTGTTCCTTTCGACTCCCCTTGACACTATCTTCTAAACCTCCAGAGTCTTGAAATCATGGACTCTCGAAGGGTCCACTCTCGCATGGGGTGACATACTAGATGTGACTACAAATATAGGTGGGTCCCGAATACTCCTCCCACCACATGGACCAAACATGTAATTTACAGATATGACACACAACAAAGAAAAGAGGACACATGGCCCCTACAATGGGTGACACATGACATGTCTTAATGGGCACATTGGGTCAGTGAAACGTCCAGATCCAGGTGACACGTGGTACATCAAATGTGGGTCCACATCACCCTGGGTGGCGTCAGCATACATGGTCACCCTAGACTAATCGCCTTTCAGGTCCTTCGATATTACAGTCACAGTGTGTCCACATAACCCTTGGATGTATGACCTCCATTACTTCGTAACTTCAGCGTTCAGGGGATTCATGGTGTGACTCATGTTGGAAGATTGGTTGTTGTCATTGATGTCAACCCTAGTCATTGGTTTTGGACCGCAAGATTGATGAAGGTATTTGAACATGAAGGACAATGCACAAGCATATAAAACACCCATGGATTATAATATACATCATGTTGTTTCTAGTGGTATGTGTCACATCACATGGATACTCATGGTTGAGGAGAAATGAATTTTTGAAGATGACAAAGTGAATTGAAGAAGGAAGTACATGTAGGCCCTGAAGATAATTAAAGAAAATAATTACAAAATAAGAAAGTGTCAGGTTGGCCCTAATGTTAAAAGGAAGTGACATAAATGGTATAAATAAATATCATTATACATTCATTTGATACACAAGTCTAATTTCATAGGAAATCATAAGTAAAGAAGGCCAGATTTCAAGGGAGCATGAAGCCTTTTGGTGATGTGTTCTAAGGTATGTTATTTTCAGGTCATCTTACCATTTTCACTATAACTTTTTTTCTAGAACGATTCAGATTGTGAAATTGCTATGGTATTGAGAATACATATCAAGGTACCCGTGGTAAAAGTTTCATCTCTTTATTCGCTATAATTATGGAGATACACTCTGTGGAGGATAGGGTTTTTGACCAGTCCTGAAGCTAGTCAATAAACAAGTTTTCCGGGTAAAACAGTCAGAACTTATTCATAGAGAATCCAAATGAAGTGGGACAACTTTCATTGGAAAGAGTACAGACTGTAGTTTCTTGTGTGTGTGTTTCATAATCTGATGTTAAATATTGAGTGCGAGGCATTCTGTACAAGTTTGCTCTCCTGAATAAACCAGAAATGAATAAAGTCTACCATTCTTTATATAACTTCTTTTTGGAGAAGATTCAAGGAGTGAAACTTGGAAAAGTTTCAGAGAATACATTGAGTAATATTATATATAGGATCAAAGTATTCCAATAATTGAATAATTTCATAAATTGAAGAAGTCTCAGGAAGCATTATCAGGTTCTATGTGATGGTTGGTTGATGGTCATGATTTAATGTAAAGTTTTATTATCTCTCATATATTCTTGGGTGGAAGGAAGGGGGAAGGATGGAGAGTTAAATTATCTCTTGATATTGGAGGATTGTATCTTCCTCTTGGAGGTTTATTCCTCCCTTTACATTTGGAAGCTGTAGCTACCTTTGGAAGTCATTACTTCCCTTGAACACTAACTATTGATTATTTCTCATATATTGTGCATGGTGTATTGGTGTAAATCTTATACTATTGTTCATTTCTCATTGGATATAATTTAATGGCTTAAGTATATGTTGAAAAGGTATGTAAATTGTACTTGATACTGATTCACCCCCCTCTCAGTATCAACAATTGGTATTAGAGAAGGTTGCTTTCAGAGCAGTTTAACCATTGGAAGGAAAATCCTGAGCAAAGATGGATGACCATGAGCACATTTCAAATGGGATTCAAAAATTTGATGGAAGAAATTATGCATACTGGAGTGATAGAATGAAAACTTAACTAACGGCTTTGGGAGTAGACATTTGGTACTCAGTTGTAAATGGCTATGTAATCCCAAATAATGCTCCAACCGATCCAAATGAGAAGAAGCTTATGACTTGTAATTCAAAAGCCAAACATGTTATTCTAGCAGCATTGGTACCAACCATTGATAGCAAAGTGAAGGGCTGCAACACTGCTAAGGAGGTATGGGACAAACTCAAGAGCATCTATGAAGGTGATCCAAAAGTTAAGCAGGTCAAGCTTCAATGACATAGAGCAAAATTTGAAAATTTGAAGATGAATGAAAAGGAAGATATTGCAACCTGTTTTCTTAGAGTTGATGAAGTTGTTAATTCTATCAGAGGATTAGGTGAAGAGCTCGATGAATCCTTGGTTGTACAAAAAGTGTTGAGATCACTTCTCTTGAATTATGATGCTAAGGTCTCCTCCATTGAAGAAACTAGGGACTTGACCAAAATGACAATGAATGAATTACATGGGTCTCTTACAACATATGAAATGAGAACAGGTACAGAAAGTGACCAGTCAAACAATGAAGCAACCTTTAAATCCATAAAGAAGACAAAAGACAAGGATAACGACCTTGATGAAGAAATAACAAATTTCGTAAGAAGGTTCCAGAAGGGAAGTGGAATATACAAAGGTAAGTCTCCTCTCAAATGATTTAACTGTGGTAGAATAGGACA
>ML778266.1:218953-232195 GCA_009831015.1 Picea engelmannii
AGTGAATTGAAGAAGGAAGTACATGTAGGCCCTGAAGATAATTAAAGAAAATAATTACAAAATAAGAAAGTGTCAAGTCGGCCCTAATGTTAAAAGGAAGTGACATAAATGGTATAAATAAATATCATTATACATTCATTTGATACAAAAGTCGAATTTAAGAGGAAATCAGAAGTAAAGAAGGCTGGATTTCAAGGGAGGATGAAGTCTTTTGGTGATGTGTTCTAAGGCATGTTATTTTTAGGTCATCTTACCATTTTCGCTATAACTTTTTTTCTAGAACGATTCAGATGGTGAGATTTCTATAGTATTGAAAAGACATATCAAGGTACATGTGGAAAAATTTTCAGCCCTTTATTCACTATAATTATGGAGATACACTTTGTGGAATATTGGGTTTTTGACCAGTCTTGAAGCTAGTCAATAAACAAGTGTTCCGGGTAAAACAGTCATAGCTTATTCATAGTTAATCCAAATGAAGTGGGACCACTTTCATTGGAAAATTTACAGAATTTATTTTATTGTGTGCAAGTTTAAGAATCCGATGTTAAATATTGAGCGCGGGGCATTCTGTACAAGTTCTCTCTCTTGAATAAACCAGAATTGAATAAAGTCTACCTTTCTTTATATAACTTCTTTTTGGGGAGGATTCAAGGAGTGAAACTTGGAGAAGTTTCAAAGAATACATTGAGTAATATTATCTACAGGATCATAGTATTCCAAGAATTGAAGAATTGCAGAAATTGAAGAAGTCTTAGGAAGCATTATCAGGTTCTATGTGATGGTTGGTTGATGGTAATGATTTAATGTAAAGTTTTATTATCTCTCATATATTCTTGGGTGGAAGGAAGGGGCAAGGATGGAGAGTTAAAATATCTCTTGATATTGGAGGATTGTATCTTCCTCTTGGAGGTTTATCCCTCCCTTTACATTTGGAAGCTGTAGCTACCTTTGGAAGTCATTACTTCCCTTGAAAAATAACTATTGATTATTTCTCATATATTGTGCATGGTGTATTGTGGTGTATTGGTGTAACTCTCATACTATTGTTCATTTCTCATTGGATATAATTGAATGTCTTAAGTATAAGTTGAAAAGGTTTGTAAATTGTACTTGATACTGAGTCACCCCCCTCTCAGTATCAACAACTCCCTCCTTTCTCCCAGAGTGGTCAACGTCAGACTAAAATTGGCATAAATCCAATGGTCAGGGAAGATCCTAAAGGATCACTAGATATACAGTTCTCGTTACTTCACAGCTTCGACCTTCAAGGTGTTTGATGCAATAGCTCCTCTGTTCTTCCGAAGTGGTAGGTGTTTGATGCAATATCTTCTCTGTTATTTCGAAGTGGGACTTCACTGAAGTTGCCTCGATGTAGATCCCACAACTAAGGGGACTCCCAGATACTCTCAAATCAATGATTCATTTTTCTCCATGATAAATGAATAGATCAAGGTTTAATGGTGGGGAAAGTCTATCTATCCCATATAAGGAAACCGTTAGGCGCCAGTCAACCTTGTGGGTAGCTGCAACCATCACTTACCCTCAACCGATTTATAAACGGTAGGGTAGAAACACTCCAGAGCTTCGAACTCTTGGAGTTTCGAAGCTGGAAGGATTAACTCCTTTCGGGCCCAACGTAGGATTCCTAGACCTTGGTCACATGGGTCATTTGGAAACACTTGTGGGCTACACGTTAATTCCTTTAGCCATAAATGGGTTAAGGACATGGGCATGGGCCCTCAGTCATATGGTGAAGAGTCTGAAGGAGGCTCCCTCCTTCCACAGGGGTTGAACTTGAAATTCCCACGAGGGTAGATTCAAGTGGTCGACAAGACTTAAACATTTCTATAAATCCTACCATGACCCTCTTGTAGGATTACGACCCATGACTCTTTAACTGCTAAGCAGAGGAAAACAAACGACCATTCAAAAGAATAAGTTCACAGGGAGATAATACATATATCTACCTTATTCATTCAATACATAAATAATTCATAGATAGATAAATATATGTATTCAACCATGTATAAAGAGTATGAAGATACTTATTAGAAACCGACAGTGAAAACCATGAAGCGACTGCTGAAAGGGGTGCCTATTTACACCCAACCATAGGCAAAGCCACTCTAACATATTTATCACTGGCCACCCCCGAGATAGACCATGATGCTCTGAGAGAGACTCTTTCTTCTTACTCAACGACAGTCAAGGAAAAAGGTCACTCTCCTCCTTCCCAGGGTCTTGGCAACCAGTTTTCTCTATACCAAGAAAGGAGGTCTGCACGAGTACTTACACAGTTACTCATCAACCTCATTTATCAAATTGTAAAAAAAACCATGCCAACCATTAATTGTGACCAGAACAATCTTATTTCTTAGTTCTCCCTTGAACCAAAGAGATGTAACCGCTCTCTTTCTCTTCTCGAGATTTCTCTTTTTGACTTTTCTCTCTTCATAGATCTGATTTTTTTGCTCTCCTACCTCTGCCCACGAATTACCTCATTCTTTACTCCCTCAACAAGGTTGCGTGGATCCGAATCCCTAGCTCATGGTCATGTCTAGAATTCTTGCACATGGGTACTCTTCCCCATATCCTCATTAACTCTTGAGGATGACTCTTCCAGCTACCACTTTGACTAGTAATTCATTTATGGGTTAGAGAATTGTTCTGGGTTTGAGCCATTAATTCTAGTAAGGTACTGGTTTGNGGGGGGGGGGGGCGGGTCATCTCAACCATTTATGGTTCCCCTCACCATATCTCTCATAACATCCATGGTCTATCTTGGAAAACCCCCCTTTAAGCAATTATGCAACACTTATCCATTTTATATTAATAAAATAAAATGCATACATTGACCTTTTATACAAAGGTCTATTAAATCAAACATTCACACATATCTAGTCTTCCATAGTCTCATGGCCAGTTATAGTTATATTTACAAATTGGAGGGAAACATGGTTATTACAACTTCCCTTGTTTAAGGAATATCTTCTCTGGGCTCTGCCAAAACTCAAGACATAAGAAATAATGCATTAGGCATAGGTATTTCATCTCAAACTCTGCAACGAGCTTCTTCTTACAATCAATGATGAGATTTTATTCTCCAGTTAAGAATAAGTCATCCATATACAAAAATAGTATAACTGTCTCATCATTCATAACCTTGAAGTAAAGGTTAGAATCAACTTTACTCTTGGTAAATCCCAAGCTCATCAGGAAACTGTCAATTCTTCCATACCAATCTTTAGGAGCTTGGTTCAATCCTTACAGAGCCTTCTTCAACCTGTATACATGATTCTTTCTTTTTTCAACTTCAAACCCTTGAGGTTTTTCTATATACAGTTCTTCTTCAATGACACCATTTAAGAAGGCTATTTTCACATCCATCTGGTGTAACTTCCACTTCATCTTAGATGCAAAAGATATGATGGTTCTGATAGAAGTGTATATGGATACAGGAGAAAACGTCTCTTCATAATCAATTCCTTCCTTTTGAGAAAATCCACGAGCTACAAACTTTCTTTATATTTCTCAATACTTCCATCAACAACATGTTTTATCTTGTATAACCATTTGGAAGATACCACATATTTTCTCTTCGGTCTGGGAACTATTTCCCATACAATATTATTTATAATGGATTGGTATTCTTCTGTCATGGAATCTTCCCATTCTTTATTTTCAATGGATTATTCAAAGCAAATAGGCTCCTTCTCTATGATATCACACATCAAATCCATATAACTGGAGAATGGATTAGGTTTCTTGACTTTTCTCATGGCTCCTTCAGGGGCACCATACTTCTCTCCATCTTGAATAAGTTCCCTCACCCAAGATGGATTTATCTTGTGAGAGATCATCATATGGGGAGGTTCTTGAGATTCTGTCATATCATGATCTTCTTGAATCTCATCGAGGGAAACTGTGACTTCCCTCACTAGTTCTGTAACTCTAGGAGCTACATGATATTCTTCATATACTTCTTCAAGCTGACATCTCCTTGATTTCTTGAGTGATACATCTTCATCAAATGTTACATCTCTGCTGATCTCAATGTGATGGTAACCTGGTATGTAAATTCTAAAGGCCTTTGAGACCTCACAATATCCAACAAATATTCCCTTATTTCCTAAAGGGCCCATCTTAGTTATCTTCTCTTTAGGAATGTGTACAAACACTGGACAACCAAATATCTTGAGATGGATTACTTATGGCTTCTTTTCGGAGAACATTTCTTTGGGGGTTTTGAACTCAAGTTTTTTACATACACTGCTATTCTTGTTGCTTTTGTCCATAAGTGCATTGGAAGATATTGATCATGGATCATAGTCTTCATTGATTCCATTATAGTTATGTTCTTTCTTTCTGATACACCATTTTGTTGAGGATTGTAGGAAGTGGTGGGCTCCCTCTTAATCCTGACATCTCTACAAAAGTTTACAAACTCTTTTGAGGTGTATTCTCCTCCATTATTTGACTTGAGTATCTTGATTTTTCTTTCAGATAGATTCTCTATCAAGGCTTTGAATTCCTTGAATTTCCCAAACACTTCATCTTTTGATTTCAAGAAGTAAAACCAAGTCTTGAGAGAATAGTCATCAATAAATGACACATAGTATACATACCCAATAAGAGAGATTGTTGGAATTGGACCACATACATCTGAGTGGATGAGCTCCAAGACTCCTTCTGCTTTACTATCGTTCTTCAGGAAAGGATTATTTATGTTCTTTCCTTGTGCACATCCCTTGTACACGCCTTCATGATCAACCTTGAAATATGGCAGACCTATAACTACCTTGCTTACATATGGTAGGGCCTTGTAGTTTATGTGAGATAGTATTATATGCCAAAGTTCACATGGAATCTCAGTGGAGTGAGTCAATGTTGCATCTGAGTGACATTTTAATTTTTACAGGCCGCCTTCTTTTGTTCCAATAATGATTGCATCTTCTATGGTTTTTCCTTTAGGACACATAAGGACTTCACCATCTATGAATGAAACCTTGAATCATTTCTTATCTAAAGCTGATATATAAAACAAATTATTCATCAAACTTGGTACATATAGTACATCCTTCATCTTCATTTGGGTCCCTGAATCAAGTTTGGAGGTGGACTCTCCCACTCCTTTAATAGGGTACTGGTAATCATCTCCAAGTGAAATTTCTGGGGAAAGTTATTTTTTGTGAGGCTAGAGAGAATGTCTCTCTGACCATTCATGTTCTTAGAAGAACCACTATCTATGATACAAGTTTCCTCTCCAGGTGATACTGATCCTGGGAGGGCATAGAATAAGACATAATCTTCAATCTTTTCTTTAATCATCTTCATGGGTGGCTCATCATCTTAAACTACATGAGCATGGTGTCTTTTGTTATTTCTCTTCTTGTATTATTCTCTTATAGCTGGACAATTCTTAGCAATATGTCCCATCTTGTCACAATGGTAACATTGATAAGAGGAGAAATCCTTTTCTCTTCTTTGACCTTTCTGAAACTTTTGGAATCTCCTTAGAGGGTGATATTATTTTTGGATGAATCTATTTGGGGAGTGAGACTCCTTATGTGGGTGGGTCTCCTTATTGAAGTGAAACCTTCTCTTTCCTCATTTAGTATGAGAAACTAGAGCTTGATCTTCACCCCTTAACAATATTGCTTCTTGGTTAGATACTCTTGATTCTTCTTGAACCCATTCTTCCCAAAGACTGTCAAATTGTAGTTTCTCCTTTCTGGCACAAATGGTTTGGATGAATGCATCCTAATGTCTTGTGAGACCATTAAGAGTTGTCATTATGAGTTCATATTCATCTAGGGTATCTCCAATCTCTTCTATTTGTTCCTTGAATTGAGATATCCTAGAGAAATAGTCATGAATTGTTTCTCCTTTCTGCATATTTGTATTCTTGAGTTGAGTTCTCAAGTTCATCTTTCAGTTAATGTTTATTCCTTCATACAATATGGTTATGGATTCAAACATTTCTTTTGGGATATTATTATATGCCAATTTACGTATCAAGTGATCTTTGATAGAGTCTACACTGATTCTTTTGGCCCTAACCATGACCTTCTGGTACTTTGCTTTAGCTGTAGCATCTGCGGGTTCTGGTAAATTTTTTTTGATGAATCTTGCAAGGTCATTCTCTTCAATAATGATTGCAATCTTATACTTCCATGCACAAAATTTATCCACACCTTCTAACTTATCAACAAGATTGGTGCTTACAGACATCTTGACCTGGAGCTGGGAAAATGACCAAAAATTGAAAGTGCTCAAAAATTAAATATGAACTTACGAGGAGGTGCACTTGGCTGGGGTGAGTAGTCTGGTACAATTTTTTTTCTAAAAAACCAAATTGTACCTCTTGAAACTGGGTCTGCACAAATCTAGACTGGTACTTCTGGTAATGGTTTTGGTTTCCTGGTTTTCTGGTACCAGTGAAAACTAGGGTTTCACTTTCTAGAGGTTCTAGCCACTTAAAAGGTGCACTCAAGCTACTAATGAGTTCGCTAGGCTAGGGCACACTTCCCTATATAGTTTTTAGGATTAAATTATCTTCCAACAAAAGCTCTAATTTTGTTGTATGACAACAATGACATTTTTGGTAACCCAGTGAAATATACTCTATTCAGTCAAGCTCTGATACCATATTAAATTTAGAGACGCTATTAAGTTCTTTTCAATTTATTAGACAATAATAGCATAAGTAGGATCAATGAAAGATACACAATCACAAGGTACACAAAATTTATCCTGGGAAAACCTCGTGGGGGAGAAAACCCAACAAAAAATTCCTTAATATAGAATGCTAATACAATGCCAAGATAATAAACCAAACACAAGAGACTATGCAACACTAAGCAATGTGCCTCTCTCTTCCTTCTTCCAGCAAATGGAAACTGCAACTTCCTTCAAACTTGCATGCTAGATGAGTGACTTGAGTGAGTGAGCTAATGAGGCACCTTCCACTCTTATTTATACTAGATGATAGACGCTAGGGTGGTTTCTCTTCATCAAGTAGGGCTGAATTCTTCTTTAGTGGCTAAACCCACTTTAATTAGGCTTGGGGGCCGACTTCTTAATTAACATCATATAATTATGGTTTGACCAATCCACAAAAGGGGATTTGGTCTTATACAAATCCTGACAAAGGGGATTGATATATAAGATAATAGCTCAATAATAAGTAGAATATTCTTTGCAGTTACAATATTTCAACACAATATTCCTTTTCCAACAATTTGTTTCCTTTCTTGGTGGCATTAGACTTACTAGATTTATCGTGTTTGATAAATTACCCCATTCTCCATGACCCACTATGACCGGCCATACCTGCTAAAATACCACATGACATGCCAAAGTTTAATGGTAAGCCAGGAGAAGACCCATCCACACATATCATGACCTATCACTTGTGGTGTTCGTCCAAATATTTGATGAATGTCAATGTTATACTATGTATTTTCTAATGATCCATGACTAGAGGTGCCACAAAATGGTACATAGAACTTAAGGGCACTTCCTTTTTTAGCTTCAATAACTTGACCATGGCGTTTTTGACACACTTTAAATTACCCATTAGGTATGCGACTATGATAGATATATTGACATCTTTGTTTCAAGATACATCCTCTCATATTCTAATCATATTCATGAGTGGATATGAAGGCATAGAGTGATAAAGGCCCAAATTCCTAACCAACTCCTCATGGAGTGGTTCACCAAATCCCTCTTTCCCCCTATCATCAAAGATGTTGATATGGTAGGGGAGGCTTATGAGGAGAAAGTTATTCTATGTGACCAACATTTAGACATAATCTATTCTAAGTTTGGCACTATTGATTATTTGGGTTGGTTTTCATTGATGTCAACCCTTGAAGAAAGTCTGGTAGTGAATTCTGGTAGCATAAAGGTTTGGGTAATGGACCCACGTTTGTTTGATGTATAATGGTATGAGTTTTAATATATTTGATGGTAAGACTATTCTAGATGGATAATACATGTCATGCCATTTTCGGTGGTATGTGGAACATCACATAACTCCACACGGTTAGAGAGTTATGGCCATGTGAAGTTGGAGAACCCTCATGAGTCATCTAGAAGCCCGAAAAGGTCAAAGTAGTCAAAGTGGTTGGAAAGAAGAAATTATTTAAATAATAAAGTGAAGTGATGAGTGTACTATAAGTCAAAGTGGATAAAAAATAAATTGTTTAAATAATAAATTTAATGGAGAAATTACTAAGTGGACAAGTGGTTAGAAGTGGGTTAGCCCTAAAATAAAGAAAGTGGTTTAAGATGGTTAGAAGGTAACTCCTTGAGGAAACTACATAAAAGTATAAATAAGAATAAAGTGTATCACATTTAATCACACTTGAGAATATTGAATATCTACAAGTGCCTGAGGTAACCAAAGGATATCTAAGGCGAATTTTAGAGGGAAGGTGATGTAAAGAAATCCAAAATTCAAGGGAGGATAAATTCTTTGGATGATGCTTTCTAAGGTATGTTATTTACAGGCCATCACACCATTTTAGCAATAAAAAAAATTTCTATAATGATTCAAAACACAAACTATAGAGGCCGTTGAGGAAACATATCCAAGTAGCCATGATAAACATTTCAGCTTGTGGGTCGTTGTATTTTTGGAGTTACACTCTGTGGAAAATAGGGTTTGTGGCTAGTCCTGAAACTAGTCTAAAACAAGTGTTTTAGATAAAAACGTCATAACTTCTTCATAACAGATCCAAATTCAATAAGACCAAATGTATTTGTTATACTACAATCTTTAGTATTATGTGTACCATTTTCATATCCATACAATAAATATTCCATGTGGGGCATGCTCTACAAGTTTTCTCTCTAGAATAAGCCATAATTCAACAAGATATGCCATTTTTTTATAACTCCTTTTCTGAGAGTTTCCAAGTAGTGAAACCTGGAGGAATTGCATAAAAGACACTGAAGAACATTGTGTACTATTTTTAAATCTTTATTCATTACAGGTACATAATTATGATTATTACAAGTTAGGGTTGTTGACTAATCCAAAATTAGTCATGTGAGACTAAAGTAAAGTTTGATGAAAATGCTAGTCTCTTGTTGTTAAAGTTAAGGAAGGTTTGCAGGTATGTGATCATATACACCAGGTCTGTTACAAAGTTACAAATCAGATTTGGATGATGAAATCGACGAGGGATTTTGGTTGAGGTACATGTTGGGTACATGGTTGAGACAAGTAGTTGATGAGTTGACACATACACGAGGTGTATAGTTGATGATGTTGGTACATATTGATGAGTCATAGTTGATGAGTAGTTGATGCATGATTGGTACATACTTGGTACATGGTTGGAGGCACTTTTTAGTAGTATTTTTGACACATGGTTTATGGATGATGTAGCATACGTGTCTTGGTATATTATTAGAAACACATATTGATCTTGGTGGTGATTATGAGTTGTTGTATTATGCTTGGTTGTTTCACATCTTGGTGATATTGTGCATATGGTTGAGAGTTATCTTGGTGATTGATTTTGGTGGGTAGATCTAATTTGGTTGATAATATTGATGGTACAGATTGAGTTACATTTTGATGTATGGTACATGTTGGCACATGTTATTGGTACATGTTGTTACAGGTTGTTTGGTGCATGGTTGATGCATTTGTTTATGGTACAGGTTGATGTATGGTACATATTGGCACAGGTTATTGGTACAACTTGTTATAGGTTGGTGCATGGTTGATGTACTTGTTTATGGTATAGGTTGATTACAGGTTGTTTGGTATAGGTTGTTGTTGAAAAGTCAATAAGAAATGTGTGTCTAATTTATTTTTCCCTTAAATAAATTGGACAATAAATATT
Organism: Picea engelmannii; assembly: GCA_009831015.1. NCBI lineage: Eukaryota > Viridiplantae > Streptophyta > Pinopsida > Pinales > Pinaceae > Picea > Picea engelmannii. The sequence goes on from ML778266.1 coordinate 228,820, forward strand.
AATCTATTATCCCATTTATAACTGAGTGATTTGGAGTTGTAACAGAATTATAAGTGTAGTTATGTGAGTTGTAAAGTAGTTTAACTCAGATAAGTGAGTTAAGCTCAGTTGTACTAGTTGTAACTAAAATTGCACTAGTGAGAGTTCAGTGAATTAATTATTAATTAATTCAAAATCAGTGATCTCACATGCAACTGAAGATTTACCACTTTTAACTACATGCATGTCAGATCTAGTGGAGACCCAGTTGAGATAACGGGTGAAAGGGACAATTTGGATATCAGTTGTGATTTGAGTGAAGTGCACTCATGCAATCACACACACAGTGGATATTCCCATGAGCATGTGCAATCTAGCTTAGATGATTCATTCATCCATTGCAGGGATTGTGCAGAGGAGGCAGACTGTCTGGACACAGAGAATTGGCACATGTATTTGTTGTTTTTTGTATGACAGTGTGAGACGATTGTATTGTACTCAGAGATCTTGGATTAGAATTTTGTATGAGATTGTTTCATGATCCATGATATACATAATATATGATAGTGGGGTTTTTAGCTTTATGATTTCCCAATAAAACATCTGTGTTATGTTTGATTGATTTTTTTTCTTCTTGATATTGCATTGTCGATTGTGGTTTAAATTCCACAAGAATATTAGTAGAATCGATTCTATAGTTAACAAGCGACAAATAATTGTTATATCAGGAGAATCCGGGCAATACTTAATTGGTATTGAAATTTCTACAGTTTTTACAGGTTGTTTGGTGCAGGTTGATTGGTACAGGTTTACAACAATATATCTCACAATGATAGTGTGATAATGGTTCCATCATTCTACTTCTACGTTAGGGCAGTTGGACAGGGCAAGGACAAATGGTTGTAGCCACCTTCTGGTTGTAGCCAAAGAACATAAGGGGGTTATAGACTCCTTCTAGTTGTAGCCAGAGAATTTTTGAGTTGGAGCTTCCCTTAGGTTGTAGCCTTAGAAACTAGGAGGTTGGAGCCTCCTTCCAGTTGCAGCTGGAAAACAAAGGAAGTTGGTGCTTCCAATGAATTTAATTCTTAAAGACATATACGAAAAACATTTCATGGTCTTCTCCCTTGACTGATCATGATCATGGTTGAAGCTTCTTTGTGGCTTGAACATGGATGATCTTCTTGAATATGTATCTTTAATAGTTTTCTTATATTCTGGTCGATCATGATTCCTTCCTTTGAGTACTTCTGGATAACTCTTTCTATTTTATTCATTCTTCTTTTCTAGCAATCTAGAGTGCTTCTCTTCATTCTCTATAACTGATTTAGATGTTTTTGTCTCTTCAACGTTCTTGTTGATCTTGACAATTTTATTTATCAATGTGACAACTTCTTCTTCAAGCTTCTGAACCTCTTCCTGTTTCTTCATTATCTGAGAGTTCATGACTTTTTCTGTTCTTTTCGCTTCTTCAAGTTGGATTTTTAATGTGATTATTTCTTCTTCAAGTCCTTTCTCTTCTTGACCAAACTCTGCCTCAAGCTGTTTTAGATCATTAGTTCTTTCCTTAAGATGATCTGTCAATATCTTCTCTCTCATTTCTGCTTCTTCCTTCTGTGCTGCTATGTTGGCTTCCAAATACTGCTTTTGATATTCAATATTTTCTTCAATCTTTCTGGATTCTTTTAGTTGAGTTCTTAAGTTATCAATGACATGTTGGGATTCTTCAAAAATGTGAACACTTTCCTTCTGTTTCATCAATTATTTCTTGAGTGACTTGTTTTCTTATTTTTCTTTTCTTAGTTCATCTAAAGCACTAATCAATTCTGCTTCATAATTGTCTTCTTTTTCAATTAGTTTTTCCATCTCATTTCCTTCATGGCATTCTATTTCAAGATGTATGCATTTTTCACAATTAAAACAAAACAACATACATCTGTTGATTAAGTAATCTTCATCTTCTGAATTTGTTTGACATGGTGAACATATTTCTTCTTGATCTATACCTACATCTTCTTTGGCATTTTCTGAATCTGTGATGGGTGAAGAATATATGTCATGTAACTTATCCCAAAGTTCTTTGGATGATAAACATTTACCAACCTTTTATCTTACCGGATTAGGTAATCCTTCCCAGATGAAGTCCATTACTATTCTTTTATTCTTCTTCCATTCCTTCTTGGTTGCAGTCTTTGCCATTTTTGAACTATCATATCTTGTAATGATTGATAGCCAAATATAATGCATCTATGCATGTAAAAATACTTTCATGCTTCTACTCCATATCTCATAATTTAACCCATTCTGACCATTAAACATTGGTACTCCATTCTCAGAATAATCCATGATCTCCTTCCAGTGGTTAAACTAATTTTTGAAGGAACCTGCCCTGATACACCTAGAAAACAAGTACATAAGAATCATCCTTCAGATCAGATTATCGAAAATAAGGATGCAGGAGTTGAGACTAGAAGAAGAATCTATTCACCATAAAAAATGCACCTAGCACTCTTATCTACGATTGAAACAAACAATTTTGAAGAGGCCAACAAGGATGAATTCTAGAATAAGGCCATGAATGAAGAATTGGATCAAATAGAGAAGAATGACACTTGGGAATTGGTTCCAAGACCAAGGAATAGGAATGTGATTGGCACAAAGTGGGGTTTCAGAAATAAATTGAATGAATATGGACATGTTACAAGGAACAAAGCTAGATTGGTATGTAAAGGATACACACATGTTGAAGGAATTGACTTTGAAGAGACATTTGTCCCAGTTGCCAGAGTAGAAAAAATCCAATTGCTTTTAGCTTATGCATGCTCCATGAATATTAAAGTGTATCAGATGGACGTGAAGTCATCTTTTCTGAATGGGGAACTTGAAGAAGAAGTCTACAATGAACAATGAGAAGGATTTAAAGTGTCAGAGAACACAGATTATGTGTGTAAATTGAAGAAGGCCCTGTATGGTCTAAAACATGCTCCTAGAGAATGATACTCTAGATTGGATAAATATCCATGTTGTGGGGTATTCTACCCTACGGACTAATAAGCTAGGGCTCTAAACTTATACACAGAAAATGACCCTTAAGACTTAACTTTTGACCTTCTACCCGAATCTGAAACCTCTTTCTTCACATGCATACAAGAGAAGAATAAACCAACCTTTTTCCGGACGGCTGAAGTAGATCCTCCGTTGAGTTTCTTGTCCTTTTGCTGCTACTGCTCCTTCCACAAAGCTTCCTGCAATCAAAAAATACTATGCATGCATGCTACTGATCTATTATAGGGTTAGAGATAAAAACATAAATCAAATATCACAGATGAGACTTATGTATGCGGGACGGGAAAAGTATCTTTTTTTCATTAACTTCAATACAAATCAACTTACAATGATT
>ML778266.1:232295-287380 GCA_009831015.1 Picea engelmannii
CCGCGCCCAGTGAGAAGTTAGGGCGCGGGTTGTTTGTTTTAAGTGGTTTTTTGAGGAAATACTCAGCATGGCTTTGGCTAGGAAGAGGCATGAGTTGGCCTGATGCCAGGAAAACCTGTATGGTGCATTTTAGGGTTATAACAATCCATGACATACATGTTTCAGAAAATGAAGTTTCAACAACAACCTCTACATCAAGGTAACTCAAGATAGTATTTTATTAATTGAAGTTTATGTTGATGATATTATTTTTGGAAGTAATGATGACAGGTAAAGCCATAACTTTGCAAAGGATATGCAAAATGAATTTTAAATGTAATTACTCGGAGAACTATCCTTCTTTTTGGGTCTTCAGATACGTCAAAACAACCAAGGAATTTTTATTTCTCAAACTAAGTATATCAGAGAAATGCTAAAGAGGTTAAGAATGGAAGATTGCAAACCAATTACCACTCCTATGCAAACCAGTTGCAAGTTGAGAAAAGATGATGATTCAAAGTCTACAGATCAGAGACAATACATGTCAACAGTTGGTAGCTTACTATATGTGACAACATCTAGACCATATGTAATGCAGGCAGTTGGACATGTGGAACGATTTCAAGCAACACAAAAAGAATCACATGTATTAGCAGTGAAGAGGATTTTCAGATATCTCAAAGGAACATAAGAGTTTGGATTATGGTATCCAAAAGGAAATGATCTATCACTTATTGCCTACAAAGATGTAGATTGGGCAGGTTGAATTAATGACCGACGAAGCACCAATGGAGTAGCATTCTACTTGGGTGAGTGTTTATTATCTTGGATAAGAAAGAAACAATCATCAATATCTTTATCTATAGCCGAAGCAGAGTATATTGTAGCATCAAGATGTTGTACACAGGTTCTATGGATGAAACAAACTCTGACATATATACAGTTTGAGTATGATGATCCCATTCCAATCTATTGTGATAATACAAGCGCCATCAATATCTCAAAGAACCCGGTGATGCACTCCAAGACGAAGGACATTCCAATCAAGTATCACTTTATACGGGAACAGGTTGCAGAGAAGAACATCAAAGTTGAATATGTGGGCAAAAAAGAACAAGTGGTAGACAACTTTACAAAACCGCTTCCACAGAAATACTTTTAGTATCTTTTCCAGAGACTTAGAGTAATTTCTACTCCAAAATGAATTCTTTTGAATGCTTATCTTATATGTCTTAGATTTACACAAGGAAGCACCATAAAGAGGAAAATTCAGGTTGGGAGATTAGTTTAAGGAAGAGTTCAATCAGGGGGAGCCACCCTAGATGGAAATATACCTTTGCCACTGATGACAAATGGGGAGAGATTTATCAGATGCAAAGGTAAATGCTCAAAGAAAGAGCACAAAGACATGGTTCCAGGGGGAGCGATGGTCACATAGGGAGCATGAGTGATATGACTTTAGTATTGAATCAGAGTGTTTCCATCAATGACAAAGGGGGATATTGTTGATTATTTGGGTTGGTTGTCATTGATGGCAACCCTTGAAGAAAGTCCAGTAGTGAATTCTAGTAGCACAAAGGTTTGGGCAATGGACCCAAGTTTGTTTGATGTATAATGGTATGTGTTTTAGTATATTTTAAGGTAAGAATAATCTATATGGATAGTACATGTCATTCCATTTCTGGTGGTATGTGTGACGCCACATAACTCCTCACGGTTAGAGAGTTATGTCCATGTGAAGTTGGAGAACCCTCATGAGTCATATAGAAGCCCCAAAAGGTCAAATTAGTCAAAGTGGTTGCAAAGAAGAAATTATTTAAATAATAAAGTGAAGTGATGAGTGTACTATAAGTCTAAGTGGATACAAAAGAAATTATTTAAATAATAAAGTTAATGGATAAATTACTAAGTGGACAAGTCGTTAGAAGTGGGTTAGCCCTAAAATAAGGAAAGTGGTTTAAGATGGTTAGAAGGTAACCCCTTGAGGAGACTACATAAAAGTATAAATAAGAGGCAAGGGTCTCTCATTTAATCACACTTGAGAATATTGAATATATACAAGTGATTGAGGTAAACTAATGATATCTAAGGCGAATTTAAGAGGGAAGGCGAAGTAAAGAAGGTTGAAATTCAAGGGAGGATAAATTCTTTGGATGATGTTTTCTAAGGTATGTTATTTACAGGTCATCTCACCATTTTCGCAATGACGTTTTTTCTAGAATGATTCAGATTGCGAAAATTGGAGGCCGTTGAGGAAACATATCCAAGTAGCTGTGATAAAAAATTTAGCTTGTGGGTTGTTGTAGTTTTGGAGTTACAATCCATGGAAAATAAGGTTTGTGGCTAGTCCTAAAACTAGTCTAAAACATGTGTTTCGGGTAAAAATGTCATAACTTCTTCATAAAGGATCAAAATTTAGTAAGACCAAATGTATTGGCTATAATACAGTCTTTAGTATTTTGTGTACCATTTTCAGATCCATACAACAAATATTTCGTGAAGGGCACGCTCTACAAGTCTGCTCTCTAGAGTAAGCCAAAATTCAACAAGGTATGCCATTTTTGCTATAACTCCTTTTGTGAGAGGTTCCAAGTAGTGAAACCTCGAGGAATTGCACAAAAAACACTGAGTAACATTGTGTACTATTTTCAGATATTTATTCATTATAGGTACATAGTTATGATTATTGCAAGTTAGGGTTGTTGACTAATCCAAAATTAGTCATGTGAGACTAAAGTAAAGTTTGATGAAAATGCTAGTCTCTTGTAGTTAAAGTTAAGGAAGGTTTGCAGGTATGTGATCATATACACTGGGTCTGTTACAGAGTTACAAACGAGATTTGGATGATGAAATTGATGAGGGATTTTTGTTGAGGTACATGTTGGGTACATGGTTGAGACAAGTAGTTGATGAGTTGGCACATACATGAGGTGTATATTTGATGATTTTGGTACATCTTGATGAGTCATAGTTGATGAGTAGTTGATGCATGATTGGTACATAATTGGTACATGGTTGGAGGCACTTGTTAGTAGTATTGTTGACACATGGTTTATGTATGATGTAGCATACTTGTCTTGGTATATTATTAGAAGCACATATTGATCTTGGTGATGATTATGAGTTGTTGTGTTATGCTTGGTTGATGCACATATTGGTGATATTATGCATATGGTTGAGAGTTTTCTTGGTGATTGATCTTGGTGAGTAGATCTGATTTGGTTGTAAGATTGATGGTACAGGTTGAGGTACAGGTTGATGTATGGTACATGTTGTCACAGGTTATTGGTATAGGTTGTTACATGTTGTTTGGTGCATGGTTGATGCATTTGTTTATGGTACATGTTGAGGTACAAGTTGATGTATGGTACATGTTGGCACAGGTTATTGGTACAGGTTGGTGCATGGTTGATGCAGTTGTTATGGTATAGGTTGATTACAAGTTGTTTGATACAGGTTGTTACAGATTGTTTGGTACAGGTTGATTGATACAATTTTATAGCAGTATATCTCATAGTGATAGTGTGATAGTGGTTCCATCATTCTACTTCTACGTCAGGGCGGTTGGACGGGGAAATGACAAGTGGTTGTAGCCACCTTTTGGTTGTAGCCGGAGAACATAGGGGGTTGTATCCTCCTTCTGGTTGTAGCCAGAGAATTGGGGAGTTGGACCTTCCCTCATGTTGTAGCCTAAGAAACTAGGATGTTGGAGCCTCCTTCCAATTGCAGCTGGAAAACAAAGGAAGTTGGTGCTTCCAATGAATGTAATTCTTAAATACATATAAGAAAAAACATTCTATGGTTTTCTCCTGCTAGGTTTCCACGTAAAAACACTAGTGTATTGTGTATGTGTATGATTTCTCATTTATTCATTGTTTATTTACTCTGCAACTCTTGGATGATAATGCTACATTGATATAAAACTTGAATTTTATGGTTAAAAAGGATTATATTTCTCTATTATTGATTCACCCCCCGTCTCAGTAATCCAACATGCACATTCTATGATATCACCCTACATGCTTTGAGGCTGTCAATAGATACTCATAGGCCAAACATAGGACCCCATGCCGATGGTGTGGTTGGTTTTATTTTCAGTGCATCTATGGGTTAGTTAGATGGAAAATTAGGTAACATGAATCAAACCCACTAGATACTATTCCCACCACCCAAATTGCTCCGACTCCCGTTCAACCCTCTGAGGTGATTTCAGTGTAATCCATGCAACCAAAGAATCCTCAACAACATGGGGGGAAGAAGAATAATAAAAAGATAAATTCCAACAATGAAAGTGGAGCCTCTCAAGCCCAAAAAATATTGGGGGAGGAACAAACAAGAAGAAAAAGAGTAGGTTCCCTTACATAATCTACAATTAGAACCATCCTACTCATTATTGTCCCAAGAAGGATGAAATTCATTGATACCTTTCCTAACATAATGCGCTTCCCAACAACATGTTGTCTTGACTCATCCCCCCCCCCTATCCATAGAAAATGGTTGTGTCGAACCTACCCATCTGCAAGGGGGCATGGTAGGTACACATGAGTTCAATGGGTAATCCTCATCTACCAATAATATGATGTGTGATTAGATGATTTCCTTACAAGCATGAGCACACAATTATGATACTCCTAAGGATGACTCATGAATTAAGAGCCAAATTCCTCTTCATAGCCTGGTGGCCCTCTCAAGATAGAGAATCCATCATTCAAAACATTGCTTCACCCACCCAAGGGTGTTATTTGACAAACAATGCATAATCCAAATACACAGGCTGCCCGAAACCACAATATTGTGGAATACTTGGCCTAGACACCATGTTCCATGTCTACTTTAGAAGTCCTCCAAAGTTTCCCTATAGAGTGGAAAGATTTGATTTTTTCCATAGGTAGGGTGGATCCCTTAGAGTCTAGTTTTATTGAGTTTGACATGGACCAAGCTCATAATCTACTTTCCCACCAAATCACTTTTTAGATCAAAGTGAGAGTACATGGGAAAAAAATATTTTGCATAGTGGTTGATGAAGGTGCCTTGACTTGCATTATGTCCATTGCCTATTGGAAATCCCTTGGATCTCTAAATATCGACCCATCTAACACCATGTTGAAGGCCTTTGATAGAAACATGTTCATGCCTCATGGTATTATCTCTGCACTTCCCATTTAGTTAAGTGGCAAGACTATTTCCATTGAGGTGGAGGTGGTCGATGCTCCTTTGGAGTATAATTTGATACTTGGGCACACTTGGTTCAATGAGATGATTGTTGTTGTCTCGTCAGTCTTTAGGGTCCTTTGGCTTCCCCACCAAGGAAATATTTTCATGATCGATCAAATTGCGTTGTGTACCCTAGACCTTAGAATTGATGCGAGGTCTAATATACCCTTTGAGAATGCTTAAACGAGTGTTGTTGTGGGGATGTTCAAAGAATCCTCACTAATGACACAATTTCCCCTCCCCAACCACCTCCTACTATGATTATCACTCCGATAAATATGATCTATTCATTTACTAGTGGATCCTTTAGGTCTTTCTATCATTGGTTGGTTCCTCGTCTAGAGGAAGTTGAGTATTATAGAGCCAATATACCACCTACCGAATTTGAAATTTCCTACTAGGTGATCCAGTCAAAATTTTCTAACCCCAATTCAGATCTTCAATATGATGTGGAATCAGATCAGTATCCAAGGCCTTCTTGGCCCATCATTCCTCTTCTTGCTTCACATGACTTCTTAGATATAGATTCACCTTCTGACGAGGCTATCATGGAGGTCATGGCTTCACCTGATAGGACATGGGATGAAATGCACCATCGTGTGTCATTTCTTCCTTATTTGGAATAGTTGGAGGATGACATTATAAATCATGTTTCCCTTGATAATGTTCAATGGTACCAATCTCCCATTTTTCCAAGAGACATATTTTTCAAAAAGAATTTGGCCAACACCTCAAAAACCATTCCCATTGAAATTTACTAGAAGCCATGTGTCATGGAACACATCCTAATAGGTGTTGATTGTTCTCCTTAGGAAATTGAACTTCATATGTCCCTATTCAAATAATTCCATGATGTTTTTGACTGGTCATATGAATAAATTCCTGCTATAGACCCTTAGATCCTTGAGAATGAAATAAAAACATATGATGAAGCCAAGCATATTTGGAAAAATATCTGACTAGTCAACCAAAAGAAATATGTTTCCATCAAGGTGGAGGTATAAAAAATTCTTCATGCCCAATTTATCTATCTGGTTCCTTTGACTGATGGGTATCCAATCACGTTCTAGTCGCCAAAAAATAGGGAAATATTAGGGTCTTCATAGATTATAGGGATTTGAACAAATATTATCCTAAGGATAATTATCCAACCCCATTCATTGATTAGATTATCAATGAGTGTGCCAGGAGTGAAATATTCTCATTCATGGATGGTTTCTCCAGCTACAATCAAATCCAGATCAAACTGGAAGATAAACACAAGATTTTTTTCATTTTTCCTTAGGGTAATTTTCTTATTGTTAGTTTTCATTTGGTCTTAAAAATGTCGGGGCTAATTTCAATGGGCCATATAATATGCATTTCACGACATCAAACATATTGTAGAGGTATAATTAGATAATTTGGATGCTTTTTCCAAGAAGCATGAAGATCATCTTGATCACTTGTGAGGGATATTTACCTGATGTTGTTACTACAATATTTGTTTGTATCCACATAAATACATCTTTTGTGTGGTCTCTAGGAATTTGATAAGCTTCATCATATCCAACTATTGGATCATGGTTGATCCATTGAAAGTTGAGGAAATTGTCAAGTTGCCTCCTCCTTGTATCATCAACCAACTTCAAAGTTTGCAAGGGAAGACACAATTTTTTAATAGATTCATTGTCAACTATCCTGAGATAACTAAAGGTTTTATGCACTTATGGAATAAAGGTGTGCATTTTATTTGGGATGACCAAGCCCAACAATCATTTAATTCCTTGAAGAAGGCCTTAATGTTGACTTCCTTTTTTATCACTCCTGATTACGGTCATGATTTCCTTCTTTATATCACATCCTCTAAGTCCACCATCGGTATGGTTATTTCCCAAGAGGACAATGTGCACAAAGAACATGTTATCTACTATCATAGCACAATACTCGTTGGTCCAAATCTTCGATACTCTCACGTAGAAAAGTTGGCATTGGTAGATTTTCATGCTGTCCAATGTTTATGTCATTATATACTCTTGCAGAAGACCACTATTGTTTCTGATACCAACCCAATGCAACACATATTAAGTTGGTTTCATTTTCATCATTGATGTTTCGAATCTGAATCGAGATTCATCATCAAGACTAATCGTCATCGAAACATCGATGACGCAAATGACACCAAATATGGATTATCCGGATAACACCTGCGAAACTCCTCACCACAAAAACTTGAAAACAATAACATATTAAGTTGTCAGATCATTTGGGGCAAGTACTTGAAGTGAATCATTATCTTACAAGATTTTGACTTGAAGTTTGTTTCTTCTAAGATAAGAAATATTTGGATTTCCCCGAGTTGATGTCCAAACTTCTTCGAGTCGATGAAGAACCCATGGATAATTAATCTTTCCTTGACGAGATCTTATTACTCATTGACTCATCTAACCTTTGGTACAAATATGTCCTTATATATATACAAACCCAATTCTTTCATTCTCAATTGTCCCATGATGAGCGTTGACACATATGCCACCAAGATAGACACTACCTTATCATCGATGGCACTCTTTATCATCACATAGTTGATTTGATCTTGCATCGATGTCTTGTCCAAGAAGAATCTAAGTGAGTCCTAAATTACTACCATCCTATAACATGTAGCCTTCATCTCTCTAGGTTAGCCACTGTCCAGAATAATTTGCACACATGATAGATTTGGCTCACAATATTCAAAGATTGCATGCATGTTGTCCATAAGTGCCACCCCTATCAAATCTTTACTTGAAAAATGCATGTGCATCTTACTCCATTACATCCTATTCTTGTTGTCAATCCCTTCGCCAAATGGGGGATTGATTTCATGACTTGTAATTCTACCTTGACTAATGGCCATGGCTACACCATCGTGGTCATTGACTACTTCACCAAGTGTGCCGAGGCATTGCCTACATTTTATAACAATGGAACCATTGTCACTTTATTAGTATTCAATAATATCATTTTCTTCTTTGGCATACCTAAAGATATTTTGATAGAACATGGGTCTCAATTTCACAACAAGATGATGACTGAACTCGCTTCCAAGTTGGGTTTTCACCATGAGAACTGAACACCCTATTATCCTCATGCCAATGGCCAAGTTGAATCCATCAATCATGTTCTGGAAACCATGATCCAAAGGATGGTAGTGAAACAAAAGAATAATGGCACCCTATGCTATTTTCACCATTACGGGCCTACCGAACCTCAACCAATACTACCATTGGGTTTACACCATTCCAACTTGTTTATGGTCTAGAGACAGTCCCATCTGTTAGCACTAGAAGTTACCCTTAGACTGCTAGAAGGGTAAGCCCAATACCCATTTGATTCTTTAGGATTGAATTCATTTTGGGATTCGGGTAAGATCAATAAGAAGGAACTAGAAAGGGAGAGGGAAACAAAATTACTATAGATCGGTTAGCTACACCATTGGGCATGGAGTCATAAAAACCCTACATATTGAAGGCAATCAAATTGTATACCGAACAAAAGGTTATATAATGATGGAAATAAGAATGAAGAGAATGACAAAGAGAAAAATATCCACCAAGCAGGGATCCTCTCTGCAAAGTGAATAAGAATAAAACTTGAAAAAAACAATGATCAACAAGCAAGGCACAACAGATCCTCTGTTGTTCAAGAGTTTGTAAATCCAAATAAACTATGATCCTCAAAGTCTGCAATTAGTTCGAGTGAGAATACAAAAGAAATAGATATTTAAAAATGATGATAATGCAACTCTCGAGAATCTTCAATGGAAGAGATGATTAAAACTATGAAATTCCCTTAGGCTTACATTAAAAACATGTAGTTTTACCTCTCCTTAATTTCCCTAGTGAAATTGAACAGTTTCGAAAATATAGACTCTACTTATCCCTCAATATTAGGAGTTCCGTATCTTCAGTTTTCTAATAATAACAAGGAGTTACAACATAAATCTTAACCAACCCATGATTTCTAGAGTTTTGTCTAGACTAATTAATGGGTGTAAATCACATCGAGGCTACATGATTTGATGGTGAAACACTTGTCCCTCTCATCCACTTGATTATTTGGGGAGGTTCATTCTAGCTAGCAATTGAATGAGCACTAATCTTGGTAGACTGTGTAGTTTTGCAGCGTGTCTAGCTTCCTTTAGTACAACGATGTTGCAAAATCTCTACTTTTGACTTTCTTCAATTTTATTCTACAACACTTAATATTGGAACAATTCCACGAGACTGCAATGTATCACATATGTAATTTGCTGTTGTAAACACCTTGTCAAAGAAGAATAATTCTATCACGGTTGTTTAAAGTAATTTCAATTAATAATTCAAGGCAGAAAACAACAATGTCTTAATTCATGTCCTGAAAGTCAAATGTCTTTGCAAATTCATGAAACACCATCACCCAAAACTTGTCATGATTTCCATAAATGGTGCATATTCCTCCATCTCCCCTAAAGGTACATGATCTGGAAGGGGTGATGCAGTAGTGACCCTATCAATCATGCTGTGAATGACTGCAATCATCCCAACCAATGCCAGAATGTGCATTGTAGACAAGGGAAAATTTACTGAAAATGCACTAGATCCTCAAATATGTTAGCACAAGTAATATCATAGTATAAATTTTCATACATTTCAAGCATAAATGTTGGTTTTCTACAGAATTCTACCAATGCTTCCATTGCAACTTCCTGTTGTTGATAAGAAGCCCCATACTTGCTTTGTGCAAGCCTGATTATAACACAATTGAAGAAAGATTCCAATTGCAGTTTCAACTTCGTATGCAGATAATGATATATAAGAAAAATGATGCATACCATGGAAAAAATCAAAGGGCTCAATGACAATCCAAACTGCATCAAGTTACGAAAAATATCATCCTATATAAGGGCTAGAAACTTTGGTTGTTGGCCTATAGATTGCTTCCAAGCTAAATTGATGCATAGTGCATTATAATAGACTCATCCACTCGGTGGGTGATCCATATGTAGGAATTTGGTATGGTGTTGTCAATCCTCTTGGACAGGGCGTTTGGACTCTAAACTCGACACTTGGATGATCTCATTTACACCAGGAGATATTGAACTCAACAATCAATGATCGACTCTTTATTTTTGCGTTCATAGGAATTGATCCCACATGCAACATAATAAACATGTATGTTGATGTTTATATACATCACTATATCCAACTGCTCTTGGCACATTGTGCACAAACTATAATCCCCCGTGGGCTCCTCCCTTGGACTTTGCGCTTAACTTGGCATTGTGTTTTCGTATGTTGATGCCTGGTTTGTCTTGAGGGCTTGGAACAATAATGATTATTAGAGATTGGGCCTTTAGCCCAATATTTACAAACAAAACCAATAATTCTCCTTTCTAAGGCAAAAAGTAAAATATTAAAGCCAAAATGATAATAAAATATACATTTTTATAATTATTTTATAAAAAAAAATTTGAAATATTTGGCTTTAATAGGAGTAAGCTCCCAATCAAGATTTTGAATCTTGAAGGCATAGTCTTGAAGTGAGATCAAGCTTGAAAATATCAATGGAACCAAGAGCCTTGACTTGCAACAAAATTAGCAAAGTTGACATTTTTTTTGTAAAGGACCCAAAATTTTCATGCGCTAACATATGGGGATGGCACGCTGCCTGCGAGCTGCCAAGAACTCAATAGACCACATTCTTGATCCAGTTCTGCAAACTATATCCATGTCCATGCCTCGAGAGAACCTCTGCTCATTTATTGAAAACTAAAAACACTTGCACACTAAACAATATTCACACTGCAAATAAATTCAAACTGAAAACCTGAATGCTCGTGTGTTGAGCTTATTCATCCTACCCTAACCAGCTGAAACTGTTATTTGCTAAAGTGAAGTCATGCTTCCAATGCATCCAGGTAAGTATCTGACTAATGAAAATAACTTCTTCCTTGCAACTATTCAAAATAATTCTCAAGTGATATAAAATTTGCAGCAAGAGGTTAATAAGCAATTTATACTTAAAGTTGTAAACTGAAATCTTGCCAACAAATGGAGCATTGGATACATTTGAAAAATACAGCTCCATGCAAAAAGTCGCAGGATCATGAATTCATGAAAAAGATTTAGCTGATCCAAGAGAAAAGACTTCTTAGGTGTTAGATATGCTTTATTGATAATGTTGTTTTCTTCATTCTGAATACTTGAGAATGAAATATATCGAGGATACACACTGCTTCTACTGTTGATCATAATTTTCCTTATGTCTTCCACAGATCCAGGTTCAAGAATGATGGATACATGCTTGTTGATCCCTGGAGATAGTTGCTGAATTATTGGTGATGAAGGCAAGATTTACTGATCCTATATTTCCTTAATATCCTCTTCATACTGTTGTTTATTGGAATCTAAAATGAAAGATACAGGAAGAACAAGATCTGCCTAAAATTATGTATTCTCTGCCCATGAATGTAAAAATAGATTCCAAAAACTTGAGATTGAATCAATAAACTTAGGAGGCAAATTTTTAACCCAAATTCTGAAATTTCCCTCTAATAAATCATAAAACATTCTCATGTATACATCCTTGTGCACGATCTCAAGACAATCAACAAATATTGAAAATCTGAGAGATGTTTTTCTTCTTTAAGAAAACCATCTCCTTTAAACTTTGGACATCTCTCAAGACACTCTTTATTATCATACAATAGATTGGGAAAACTAGGAATGCCTTTGAAATCCAAAGATGCATACCTTGAAGCAATTGCAACAACAAATGAGTCTGCCATTCAGATCCATAGGAATCAACAATGGAGTTGCCACTAAATTTTTCAACATGGAGTTGCCAAGTGAATGATTCAGTATGTACCGTGTCACCAACCTTTCTTCACCATCAAATAACGGTGATTCGGATTTACGAGTGGAATGGACTGATTAACAGACTAAATACAATAAACATGGAGATATGAAGAATAACATAGATATCCAATGAACAATATCTTCTATTGAATAATGAAATTGATTGAAACTATAAAACTACAGAACTGAAACACTTGATCGAATGGTGGTAGCTATATTTGAGAAGAGATGTGGCTGCTATGCTCATCCATATGCGCATAATGAATTACAATGAGGCTCTAGAGGCCTTTTTGATATTACTCATGAATGCCAAAACCCTAGACATCCAAAAACCTAATCCTAGGAGGTGAAACGTCAAAAGTCATGTGGGCCCCTATGGGCAAGTTAGTACCTCAACTTCCTGGGGTCATAAATTTTGCATACAACCTCCATTTTAGGCGTGTGATAGCATGTTGGAAAGGTCTTTCAGAGAAATAAACATTTCACTGTCAAACTCTAACTCCATCTATGATTTGACTATGGAGAGCCAAAATAACACTATTTAGGCCTCCAAAACGGCCCTGGAAGTACAACAAGATGTGATGACATGAAAACATACAAAATAAGCCAGTTGGATTAAGTGAGAGGCCACCAATATCCACCTGGAATATGTGTAGGGATTCAAACAACCCCCAAATTGTATAACCCACAATTAGAAAGATGTATAGAAGAACGTGTTGAACTAAAAATGGACAAGAAGAGCCAGTTGGAATAGGTGGGTGGCCAACAATAGCCAATTGGATCATTTAGTCTCTAAATACATAAACCACTTCACAAATACAAGCTCTCAACCATGTACCACAGAAACCCTTAACCATATGCCAAGAAATACAAGAGGTGTCTCAACACTAACAAGATGTACCAATGATAAATATTAATTATACCAACACTGTATTTCTATAGATATGACATATATAGTAAGTTCCATGCAACCAATATCCTCTCTAGGGAGAATACTCAAACCCCCATAACCATTTCTCATGTAGACAACAAAATCCAACTACTCATAGAAATAATACATTCCTTTTGAACATGTAGATAGATCTGTTGTACCTCATCATTGTAGACCTTCCTGGGAGCTTGCTTTCAGACTCTAGAGACATGGAATCTTCATCTTCTCAAGTTTTTATGGATTTTACCTCATTTAAGCACCCTATTAACTTCCATCCCGCATACGTACACACTCTTCTCCAGTGCAGCCCGCGTACACCTCAAAAACTAGGGTTTTTTCAATATTTTATATAATTTTGAAACTTTCTCTGTCAACCCTTCATGCTACCTCAGACTTGCGTAACTTCATATGTATCAATGAGCACCTACAATAAACCTTACACAATAATATATATTCAATGAGCTCAATAGGTGCTAATAATATAGCCTTGCTCTCTTATATATACTTCCTTGTATCTTCCTCAAGGAGTTACCTTCTAACAAAATTAACCCAATTTCCTTCTTTTAGGGATAACCCAAATCTAACCACTTTTCCACTTCTAACACGCTTTGGAACAAATAGTAAATTCTCCACTTCTAGTTGCAACTAAATTATTTTTAATTATTTTCTTATTGCAACAACTTAACCCATGATTAACTCCTATTTTCACCCACTTGACTAGTCAACGTTTTTAGGAGCTTCTAGATTAATTTGACTTCTTTGACCTTCTAGATAACTCATGAGGGTTCTCCAACTTCAAAAGGCCATAAATATCTAACCGTGAGGAGTTACACAACATTCCACATATAAAAGGAAATGGAATGACATGTACTATCCATCTTGAATATTATTACTTGCAAATATATTAATCTGTATACCATTAGACATCAATCAAACTTAAGTCCCTTAACCATATTGTTGGGGCTACCAGAATTTTCTACCAGACTTGCTTAAAGGGTTGACATCAATGAAAACCAACCCAATTAATCAACCATATCCCCCTTTGGCATTGATGGGAACACTTAGATGCAAAATTAAATTCATATCACTCATACCCCCCTATGACCGTTGCCCCCCCTAGAAACATGCCTCTGTGCTCTCTTTCCAAGAATCTTACTCTCTATCCTGCATATGATGAATCTATGTAAATGTGTTGAACCTACACAAGATATATCTAGCTAGAAAATACCTCACACATTTGTAGAGAGAAATTGAGAAAGAAGAAGCAAGAGAGAAAGAATGGAAGAATTCTCATTAACCATAATGAATAATGAATAATTTACACATGATATACTCTGTATATCTCAACCAATGCGTACTAGAGGAGAATCCAATGCCCCATAGTGGTGGTCTAGATTGATCTGGACACACACCAATAGTTATAGTAGTAAACTGCCACCTAGTCTAGTCTCTCAAGTAGTTACGGGAGTGAATTTCCACCTAGATGAGTTAAATAGTGTACCAGTCTTCAGTTAACTGACTGAAACAAAGTGAAGTGAGGAGGAGACCATGGAATCATGGGTCATGCGCTAGTCTGGTGATGATTCCAAGGCTAATGTGCATTAGTTGGTGATTATCCCAATGTTGCATGGTGACAAAACCAATGCAACATATAGACTCCACTCAACTAGTCAAACTAAAGTGAGAATTGAAGAGAATATTCTCCCTAGAGGAATATTTTTCCTAAAATATATGAGACTTGATAATGACTAATAAACATAGGAAAATCCTTAGGAAAACGAAATCCTAGGTGTGTGTGAAGTAACTCGAACACCCCCCTGAACATCACTATGGTGAAAATAAAGAATGGGTACCGACAACGAGGCCATGTTAGGTACCCAAATACAAAAGATACACTGAAATAAAGTGAGGAAAGAGGGAAAAATTCATGGGAAAACCCACCTTCAAGGTACAATGTATGTAAAAAGAAGAACTACACTTACTAGGAAATTGTGTCCTTAACTCCAAGACGACTTTGTAGAGAATGAAACTTCTACTCAGTGAAGGTCTTGGTGAATATGTCTACCGTCTGTTCTGCTGAAGGATAGAACTGTAGGTCGATTATCCCATCATGTACTAAGTCTTGGATGTAGTGCATGTGGATCTTGATGTGCTTCATCCGCTTCCTTTGAACTGGATCTCTGCAGAACTTCAGAGTGCTATAGTTGTCACACCAGATGATGTTCAACCGATGAAACTGAATTCCCAACTCATTGAGAAAACGTTGTAGCCACATAGCTTGAATGGTTATGTTAACTACCCTTTTGTACTTTGCCTCGGCTGAATATAGAGAAATAACAGCTTGCTTCTTGATCGACCAGCAGATAGGCCCATAACCAAGACTGAGTGAGTAACTAGATATGGACTTGCGATCAATGCTATCCCCAACCAGTTAGAATTGGTGAGCGCGATGATATCTAATGTAGAGTCTATTTCATAATGAATCCCAAAGGTGATGGTGCCTTGAACATATCGAAGGATACACTTTGAAACTTTCTAATGTAGCTCATGCGACTCCTGCATGAGCCTGAAAACTACACTAACTACACAAGAGAGGTCTGGTCAGGAGTGTGTGAGATACAAAAAGATCCCCACTAGTTGTTTGTATAGTGTGTTGTCAACCAATGGAGTGTCCCCACCATCCTCAAGTTTGACTCCTGATAGGAAAGGAGTTGGAGCAAACTTGCAGTTTGTCATGTGAAATCTCTCAAGGAGATCTCGTGCATACTTGGTCTGAGACAATTTGATGCCTGATGCATTCTGACTGATATAAAGTCCAAGGATGAAGTGTAGCAGACCCATGTCCATCATCAAAAACCTGTCATGTAGAATCCTCTTGACTGCAACAATCGTTGAAGTCGAGCAATCGGTGATCAACAAATCATCAACGTAAGAGTAGAAGTGAATCAGCCATCCTGAGCATGTAGACATCCAGGTCTGATTTACAACATACAAAGTTCCGTGACAATAGGTAGGAGTCCATCTTGGCATACCATGCCCTCAAAGCCTCCTTGAGGTGATAAATATATTTCTTTAGTCGACAGACCAAAGAGGAATCTTGTATAAATCCCTGGGGATGCTCCATATAGATCTTCTCAGAGATATCACCATGAAGAAATGCATTCTTCACATCCATCTGATGGAATTCCCATCCCTTGGCTATTGCTGGCACTAGGCCGAAGGGGAAAGAAGAATGATCGTGGGAAAGAAAGCGTGCAAAAAACTGAAGTAACAATTGGCAAAAGAACAACACGCACACATGCAAGAAAGCGTGCACAAGGAAAGTGACAGTTGGAGGAAGAACAACACGCGCATGGGAGAAAGACCTAACATAAGAAGGGTTAGGGTTTTGGTAATATTCTGAAAAAAAAGCTGAAGAGCTCGGAATGTATAAATATAGATACGAAAGTATCAGTTGGTAGTAGTTGTTGTTATCACTCTAAAATTCACCCTAGACTGTGATCAGGTGAGCTTGGTAACATAAAAGATTTGTAAATGTAAATGAGTTTTTAGAAGGTCAAATGGACAAGACTCAGAATAATAAGGTTTTAACTCAAAAATCCGGGCAAGCATGCACAAGAAAATGAGGTCTTGATTAGCTTCAGTCAGTTGTTTAAGGATATATCTGGGTAGAGGAAATATTTGATGAGAATAATAAAAAAAGTCTTCTATAAGCATCATGCCTTCTAGCATCTAGGTGAAGAAAAAGATCAGTCACAAGATCCTCTTGAAACCAAACTTTCAAACCCTGAAAACATTTACAGTAGCATCATAATCAAACATGCCTTATAATACAATTATAACATCTCATAAGGATCCTCCATTAATGAGGATTAGAACGCAGGCTGTGGACCTCGGTGCGATCTAGTTCGCCTCACGTAGATCTTACCCAGTTTGATGGAAAATTGTATGCGTGAGGCACCGAAAGTACAAAAATATCATAATACAAGAGCCAAGAGCCAAATATTTGGGGATGTAGCCTAGGAGGGGGTGAACCACGGTAATACTCATGTAATATGTTGAATGTATGCATGTCTCTTCTTTATTTTAGCTATTAATGGTTAAGCTTGATGGATGAGTTAATACATTGTTATGAATCTGTTTACACTTTGCTTAAATTAAACTGTGGGATATGCAGAGGCGAATCCAAGGAATAAGTATTTTCCCTTACAACTTATGGCATCCGACCTTACTCAAGAAACCCCTATCCCCTACTATGTCCTAGGCTATAAACATCTGAGTCTTACGACCACCCATTTAAAGATATCTAGGGTGAGACTGTGCAGTGCCTTCCAGGTGTTGTGTTTCCTTCTGGTTTACCAGGAGGGCCGATAGTTTTAGAGGCTTTGTTGGAACCCTGAATGACATGAACCCTGGGTCAATAACTTAGAAAACCCGAGAAGGGAAATGATAAATCCAAAAAATGGTTATGTTGCCATGTTAAGAGGAACAAGAAAGGACTGAGTAGATGAGACGGAATGAATAAAGAACCAAAGGAAGAGAAATGAGCCATTAGAAGGGGATGTTGAGACCTTAGAACACCACGAGAGAAGAAATCGAGGGCTGGTTGAGAACCAAAGAGCTAGAGTTTGCATAGAAAGACAATAGAAACCCTAGGATCACACCACATAAATACTTAGATAAATACGTATTTACGGATTTACACGAAGTATTTTTCTGTGACTTTCTGCATCTACTACAGGAGTGGATCTTAAGGTTAAAGGATAACCATGCGACGAACCAGATTCGACAGCTATATTGGAATCTAGTATAGATCCAACAATTGCAGCAGGTGAACAACAAATTCACCCACGCAGTCTACTTTTGGCTTGACAGTATTCTAGCAGACTTCATCACAAAATTTTTGGTAGACACAACAAAGTCATACAGCACATCCGAGCAAGAGTTCCTACGAGGACATAGAGGAAGGTACATTCGATCACTATATACTTCTATCAAGATACTTCTATATAACAAAGGTGTAATGACAATGGAATCAGACAACTATACTTCCCTGTGCACATGGGGGAAGGGGGGAAACACTAACAGAGAGAGGAGGAATGGAAGGAGGGAAGGATACCGAGAAGAAGGAGGAGGAACCCTTGGACCCGATCTTGATGGATGAAGACCAACTCAAGTGGATCTTGGCATCATCAGGAATGATGTGTAGCGGAGCACTCTACCAATATAAGGTGAATACCAAGAAGAGAGTCGTAGCCGAGAGGGAGGGCTTGGACAACGATGAGGAAGAGGTAGAGGATCTCTGGGTTGTGGAGTAGATTGAGGAAATTCTATGTGCCGCATATGAGAGGAAAACAAGAGGCCCAAGAACAAGAGGAGAGGACAACCATCCCTTCAATATTAATGTCAGTGTGGAACCCATAAACCCATGTGCGACCAATACAACAAAAAGAACACCACAGTTTAGACAACCAAAGTTCGGAGGAAGTTCGACAACAGGAAGCACATCGACACAAAGGGAAACAACTGGAGGAGCTAGTTCAGGAAACCTTAGTCAAGTATCTACACTGCGTGGAGGAGGGAGTAGCCTAGTATTTGGAATGGCAGGACACGATCCTACTATCAGATTATCAGAGTTCCGAGGGGAAGTGGCAGAAGACCCTAAGAAGCATCTGTTCATTTGTGCAAAGATTTGGGAAGAAAAGTAGATCACTGATGAAGACACCAAACTCACATAGCTAGCAATCACACTAAGGGACCGCACACTAGACTGGTACATGAGTCTAGACACAAATAGTTTTCCCGGAATGACAAGAACATTGGACGACATTAAGAAACTCTTGATCAATGAGTTCCAGAAGCCGAGCTCAGAGGATCAATACATGAATGAGATGATTGAAATAAGACAGAAACCGGGAGAATCGATATGGGAGATTGATCAAAGATTTAAGCGACTAAAAGGAAAGTTAAAATACCTTATGACTGATATGCAACATCAACACCTGTTTGTCAACTCACTACTCCCACACTTAAAATATCCATTACGACAACAGAAGTTTCAGACACAGGAAGAGGCTCTGTAGGAAGCCTTGCAATTGGAAGAGAATCAATATTAGCAGATGGACTCGGCTATCGAAGAACTGAAGGAGGATCTGAAGAACTTAACATTTCAACTGAACCAGAATAAGAACAAGGACAGACGAGAAGTCGTTTGGTGCACTACCTGTAGGATGGAAGGACACCATAAGAATGAATGCCCAACATTCGCACAGTATATGGTGACATGGATGCCAAACCCACTACCACAGGGAGGATTATGGTGTGAAATATGCAAGAAACCGGGTCATGACCCTTACCACTATATGATGATGCAGAAATACCAAACAATTCCAAAGAACTCATATTGCACCTTTTGCAAGTCAGTCGGCCATGAAAACAAAGATTACAGAACTATGGAGCTGATGTGGGAAATAACATCAGACACATACAAGGTACATGCATAAATGATGATTGGACAGGAAACACCACAGTTCAATCAAGCCCCAACACCATACAACACTGCGTAGTAGCAGTATAATAGTGTGATGCAACCTTACAATAATGTGCAACCACAGTACAACCCAACACATCCCCAGTACAATATCGCGTAGTATAATCAGGGACCACAGTACAACCCGCCGCGAGGTGACCTCACAGCTTATAGAGGAGAAGGATGAGCCATAGGAGGTTTCAGACGCAACAGAGGACCTGTTACATGTCATAATTGTCAGCAAACAGGACATTACACATTGGAGTGTCCACTACCACCAACGACTTGTATGTATTGTCGCACATTGGACCACGATATGGAGGAATGTACGACATTACTTCTAAAGATCCAGGAAAAAAGGAATCAAAATAACTAGAATGTTCAGTGGATTTCAGCCGAAGCAAGAGATGACAGATAAAACATCAATATAGTCACTAGAGGAGGAACAAAAACAGGAAACAATGCAGTTCGACAGGAACCAATGCAGAACCAATGGGTAAAGAAGAACACCGAACCCAAGAAGTAGTTCGACGCACATAAGGAGAAGGAGATCTTTACGGAAGCCTAACAAGAATTCCAAAAGGATAACATTACGCCGACTGCACAACAGAGCAAGGAAGCTACAGAATATGAAATGCCGCCATCACTGGACCATACCAATAGAATACAACCCGAGGAACAGGTAAGTATGATCAAAGACTTTTTGCAATCATGCATCAAAATGTTAAGTGATCCTTCATCTGTCCAAATATTGCAAAACATCCTAGAAAAATGTAGCGGCGAGACAGAACAGAAGCCAGAATTGAAAAATTTCAACCACCTACACACAAGAAGAAGAACAAGTAGGGAATTTAGATTAAATGCTAACATTGGGGATTTCAATATGGGAGATATTATACTAGATCTAGGATCCAAATTGAATGTACTACCAAAATCTACATGGCAATGCATGGGAGAACCTACACTTGGATACTCAATTGTTCAATTAAAACTAGCAAATCAACATAGAGTCCTACCCATAGGTAGACTGAAAGGAGTAACGGTAGACCTGGATGGTGTGCGCACTAAGGCAGACTTTGAAGTCATCGAAATAGTAGACGGTACAACACCTTACCCGATGCTACTTGGTCTGGATTGGGCGTTCGATAACCAGGCCATAATCAACTTAAAAAATAGAAAAATGACATTTGAGTCAGGGGATTATAGGGTCATAGCCCCACTCATCCCATCAGAAGGTGAGAGGTTCGTAGAACCCACTTGTATGGATTTAGAAGAGATCGTCCAGTTGTACATAACAACTGCGCGCGATGTAGACTGTATAAACCCAATTGCAGATGGGGTACTCAGTTGGCAGAGCATTACTTCATGTACAACAGACTCAGATACCGGGTTAGAAAACTGGCAGCAAAGACTACATGAAGTATCCACGAGAAGGTGTGCCAGAAGAGACTGTGTAGTAAGATGGATTGGCACAGAAATCAGAGAACCACCCAGTTTTCACGGGCTAAATTATTTGGAAACTTTCTTGACACAATATGAAGATGAAGTATTAGAAACCCAGAGATTTATAGCACTAGATTTAGCACTAAAATCTACACCCGCAAGATGGTGGGGTGCACACAAAGAGACTATCATAGATTGGTACCAATATAAGTGATTACTGTGCATAAGGTTCGACACAAAACAGACAGGTAACAAACACCAGAAATATGACGTACTAGGAACACTAGTAGGACACTTGGAGGTGTGTAAAATATGGTGGAAAATGATGCCACCGACGGAATGGTATCACCAGTTAATTCATACTTTAGAGGGCATACCAACGAATTGGTATACGGACCAGGAAATGTATAAAGAAACCAAGACATGGGCAACACTCCAACAAAACTTTAAAGTCACTTTCTCATTTGAGCATGAGAACCCCAACATAGACGCGGCCTTGAAATGGATTAGAACATCATATTCATCGAAGAACCGGAAGTAGAAGCTATCACAGAGGTACAACAATGGAATAAGAAGACAGTCAAGGATCTACTATCATGCTATCACATACAAGAGGAATCCCCAGACGAAGATGATTTGCGCGATATTCAGATCGAAGAAGTCGAAGGTGAGAGAGATGTGGAAGGACCACCCTTAGAGTCAGAGGTCATCTTTGCACCGATCAAGATAAAGAAGGTTAACATAGGGACCGCCGAGAAACCCAAAATGGCCAGCATTAGAGATTACTGGGACGAAAAAACATTAGAAAGAATCACAGAATTGTTGCACGAATACAACGACCTTTTTCCCACAACCTTTACAGAGATGAAAGGCATAGCCATAGAACTAGGAGAAATGAAGATACCACTCAGATCTGATGTGAGACCCATTAAACAATGACCATATAGATTAAACCCCATCTATAAACAGAAAGTTAAAGACGATATCGACAGGATGCTTGAGGCCGACATCATTGAACCAATCGAAGAATCAGAATGGATAAGCCCATTGGTACTACAGGACAAGAAGCAGGGAAGAGGGATCAGGATATGCATTGACTTGAGGAAGTTGAACGATGCATGCCTACACGATCCATTCCCCACACCATTCACAGACGAAGTACTCGAGAATGTAAGAGGCCACGAAGCCTACTCATTCACTGATGGATTCTCAGGATACCATTAGATTAAGATAGCACAGGAGGATAGACACAAGACCATGTTTGCAACAGAATGGAGATCTTATCAGTCTACATTCATGCTGTTCGGACTAAAGAATGCACCTGTGATATTCTCTAGAGTGGTCATTGCAGCATTTAAAGAATTCATCCACCAATTTCTCGAAGTATACTTGGATGATTGGATGGTCTATATCCTGTTGAAAAACCATGTGGAAGTTTTACGACTGATGCTAGAACGATGCAGACAGTGCCAGATATCATTGAATATCAAGAAATGCATATTTGGAACACCATTTGGGATATTATTGGGACACATAGTATGCAAACAGGGTTTGCTAGTGGATCCGGACAAAATCACAGTCATTGTTAATCTACCAACACCAAAAATAGGCAACCAACTAAGAGCAACGTTAGGACATACGAGATATTACAAGAAATTCATCAAAGGCTACGCACAGATTACAGTGCCAATGGAAAAATTGTTAAGGAAGGATACAAAGTATCAATGGAACGATGAGTGCCAACACGGTTTGGATACCCTGAAGGAAAAGATGGTCACTGCACAAATATTGGTATTTCTAGATTGGGAGAAGACATTCCATGTACATGTAGATGCATCAACGATAACACTTGGAGCTATCTTAGTGCAACCAGGAGAAGGAGACTTGGATCACCCGATAACGTTTGCAAGCAGAAAATTATCAGACTCATAACAAAATTATAATATGACAGAAAGAGAAGGCCTAGCTATGTTCTATGCACTACAAAAATATAGACATTACCTATTGGGAAAACACTTTAAGATGTTTACAGATCACTCAGCCCTGAAATACCTAGTCAACAAGCCAATGTTGGGGGGGATAATCTGTTGTTGGTTATTTCTATTTCAAGAATGACTTTGAGGTAATAGTTAAACCAAGAAAATTGAATGCATGACCTTCCCACCTATTGAGGGTCACAAATGGAGAGGAACCAATGAATTTAGAAGAAAAATTTCTAGATGCACAACTATTCTTAGTACAGATTGCTGACTATTACTTCGTAGAGATCATCTAGTACTTGAGCACAGGTAATGTGCCGCAAGAATATACCACTGCATAGAAGAAGAACTTGGTAGTCTGTGCAACTGACTGTCAATTGATCACAGGACATCTATACAAGATGGGTGCATACAACATCTTATGAAGATACATACTAGACCATGAGCGACCAAGAATTTTAGCAGAAGCTCACGAGGGAATAGCAGGAGGGAATTATGCAGGAAAAGATACCGCACAGAAGGTACTACACGTAGGATTATGGTGGCCAACGATCCAGAGAGACTTGAAAGAATACTGTCAGCAATGTGATGTCTATCAAAGGGTGGGAAAACCCAACAGAAGGGATGAGATGCCACTATGACCACAAGTGACACTTCAAGCATTTGAAAAATGGGCGATAGAATTCGTGGGACCTATTAACCCACCAACCAAAAGAACGGGGGTGAGATATATTATCACCACAACAAAATACCTAACAATATGGGTGGAAGCCGCACCAATAAAAGATTGCAGTGCAGAAACAACTGCACACTTTCTGTTTGAACAGGTTATTACTAGATTTGGGTGCCCAAGAATTTTGATGAGCGACCAAGGGACGCACTTCATAAACAACACCATTTGAGCGATGCTGGAAGAGTTTGAATTTCATCACCAAAAAAGCACACCGTATCATCCACAGGAAAATGGCACGGTAGAAGCCTTCAAAAAAATTCTAGAAAACGCCTTGACAAAGATATGCAACGTCAACAGGGACGATTGGGATCTCAAGGTAGCAATAGTACTATGGGCATATAGAACCACATGCAAAAAGTTGACTGACCACACACCATTCGAACTAGTCTGTGGTCAAGAAGAAATAGTTCCCTTAGAATTCTTAATATCCAACCTATGTGTAGCAACTATTACACAAATGAAATAACGAGGTACAATACAGGAAAGACTGAATCAATTACTGTCAATGGAGGAAGACCGAATCTTGGCAGGATTCCATCAACAAGTACAAAAAGCAAGAGACAAAGCTTGGCACAACTTCCACATCAAGAGGAAGATGTTCAAGGAAGGAGATCTAGTACTACTCTACGACACTAAATCGTTGCAGCATCCAGGAAAGCTCAGAATGCATTGGCTAGGACCATACGAGGTAAAATATGTCACGAATGAAGGATATTTACAGTTAAGAGGTCTAGCAGGTGAAGACCTTAGAGGAATGATCAATGGGAGTCGGTTGAAGCTGTACAAGGGCATTCGACCACCCACCGCGCAGCAAAAAAAATAAAAATAAAAAATAAAAATAAAATAAACCGAAAACAACCGAAAACAACACACATCATGATGGACAAGCCGCTTATGAAACATGAAGCCAGCAAGGAAAAATATAATGGCTATATCAAAAAGGGAAACAAGCGAGAAAAACAACAAAAGCAGGCTGACAGGACAATAAGAAGCATAGTTAAAGCAAGGCAAGGACGGATGGGATGTCACAATAAACGTGCCAACTGGAGATGACAGATCAGGCATAATGGAAAGTACAAAATTGTCGTGCATGCATTGAACCTATAGTTATGGTGAATTAATCGCATGATGGAGGAAGCATCCTCGACAAGCTTCATGACAAGCCCATACAACACACGAGCACAAAAACAGATAGTCTATTCGCGAAAGGAGAACAGAAAAAGAGCAACAAAAGCAAGAACAAACAGAGAGAAACCACAGAGATCATCGAAGCCATTCGAACTCAACAAACGTTCGACATACACCATTATGGCACCACCAAAGCTCGTAGAACCAGGCCAAATAGCCAGATCAACCAGGGCTCAGACAAGGTCGCAAGGACCACTGGAAGAAAGCGAACATCAACCACCTGATATCATCGATATTGATGAAATCCCATCACTAGAGGAAATCCCAGTAGATTCCACACAAATACTAGAGGAGGTTTCGAAACCAAAAACAGAGGCCATGGAACAGGATACACCAACAGCGGTGCACGAGCCTCAGAACAAAGAAAAAGAAACCCACTAGGAAATACCACTAGAAAATGTCAAAGCAGCTGTAGAATCCAATAGAAGCGCACAAAACCCAGACGCAGCAGTGCAACCAGACGTTCCACAAATACCCATCACAGATTTTTCTTCGGCTGAGCTGACAGGTGAAATGGCGACGACTTGGGCAGCATGGATGGTGAAGGAGCAATCATAAGCTATTGGAACCTTGAGAAAACCATTGCAGCAGGAGGATCGAATTCAGATACCAAGATCACCTCAAAAGAAAGTGATTGTAGAGATGTGCTACCTCACATACTAGAGGGAGTACGGGTGGACCCACAACTATTAGGTCACGTCGAGAAGCTCAAGTATTCCGACCATGACGTAGTAGATGAAACCAAATATCCAGAGCTTGCACCACAGGTCTTTATGCAGAAAATAGTCATGAACCAACTCGGAGAAACCATCACTCAGCCACACCAGTGGGCCACTGGACTAGACAGAACATGAATTCTAGGGTTGCTGAAGATACCACACTTTGGCAGAGTCCAATATGCGATGACATGCGTCAAGAAACTGTTAGCAATTATGCATGGAGGGGATATATTGCTGGACAAACCTATCTCCATAAGTGTCGAACTTATCACACATATAACAGGCCTACCCACCGAGGGTATGGATCCCGCGCTGATTCTAGATGATAAGTCCAAGGAAAAAACACTGGCAGAAGAGATGAAGAAGAAATATGGCACTGAAAAGGGAACATGAGGCATTATAATTAGATGGATCAATGATGTCGTGACACAATTGGGCACACAAATCTTAGCCTTCAAACTGCTATGAAAATGACGCAAAGATGAAGTATCGACAGGAGTCATTGTTGTTGCAGCTCAATGCGCAGAAGGCACCTTCATGAGTTGGGCGCCATACCTATCAAAATTGTTTCAAGTAGACTACAAAGACGTGTAGGATGCAGGTACGAAATTTCATTGCTCATGGTTTATCACTCTCATAGCTTTCATGGGATGGTGAGAACCAAAATATGTCGTCTTTGATACCACACCACAGCTAGGAGGAGCAAGATATCACATCTTGAGATCTGGGCCTGTTGGCATAAGGCCAGACCCAGGGTTCAATGCTCAAGAGTGCACCAACAAAGCCCTAACTACCGACCCTTTCATCAACACCTGCAAAGTATATGAAGTCTCACCCGAGGTAGAGGCAGTGGTGGTTGTAGGACTCAGGTGTCTACAACCTTATATGGGACACATATATTTGATTATCTTGCTTACAACGCACTTAGCATCAGTTATTTCCTAACATACATTCATTAATACACTTCGTAGAAAGCACAGAGCACCACAGTAATTACTCAGATCTAACATTTAGCAATGATAAATAGGTTATACTCAATAGATTAAGCACTTAGCATCTTATGTATCATATCTAGCATGCATTCATATCTCATAAGCACAAAGCATCAATAGATCTATCTAAACATATCAGAGCACTTAGCAAGAGAGATACACACAAATCAACACAATACATAGAGTTACCGTGGTTCACCCCCACCCCGGGGCTATGTCCATAAAGTCTTCTTTATATTATCTTTTTCAAGCAGTTAAAACACAGAGCTTCAGTGACCCTTACTTCGCATGGGACAAAGGATCTTTGCAACTCACTAGATCCCTCTTGCTTGCACTCAACACAAACCCTTCTACAGTCTCTCATAGAGACTTGCACTCAACTCCACAAGTCTTACACAAAATGCACAGAGCCTTACGATACTTGATCACACAGATCCTGCTACTAGCACTAAGCCTTCAAGATCCTACCTCGCATAGGACAAGATATCTTCTCAACTTGCTAGATCCTCTTTCCCTGGGTAGATCCAAGCACTAAGCCTTCTCACACTCTGTGCACTCATCACTTATTACAGCATGCACAAAGCTCTTACAGTCACATAGACTTCTGATCACATAGATCCAACTTATGCACTAAGCCATCGACTATACAGGGCCTCCTTTCTTACATGGCCTAGACCTCTATTTATACATAGAAAAAGGCCTAAACAAGGGAAAACATCCCTTTCCCGTTAGAATATTCCCAAAACCTAAAAAGGTTCCACAAAAAGTGGCGAGATCCCGTGATCTCCGCTTCGCTATGCGCTCCGTCTTCAACAGGCAGTCGAAGTACCAAACGATCAACTATGACCAAGTATTCCTCAAAACTTGGTCGAGGGCCAACATGGACATTAGCCAAGCATAAGAGGGAGAATGGAATCGTATCTGAAGCTTACCTACGAGAGATACAGGAATCCATCAGCCGAGCATGGAGAATAACACCAGAGGTTGTTGCATGATATGGGGACATCGCTAATTTATGGGCTAGGTGACAAGCCATGTGGATACAACCAAGGCAGGACCCGGGTAAATAGTGGCTACAAATGCGCTATTGCATCATTGAGGGTGATATCGACATGATCATCAATGAATGGCTTAATGAATGGAGAATTCCAACCATACTTAGAGTAGTATCAGGACAAACAACAGAAGAAGGGGCTCCGCAAGCGGAGACACAACCTCCACAAATCCTAGTACCCAAGAGATGAAGAATGGGCCAACCCAAGTCGACTCAGGCAGACAGCGGCTTAGAGCAGCTAGGGACCCAGAAGGGGAGGACATAAACCACCCATCCGACCAATGGACAGAGGAAACCAGTTGAGGGAGCACAGGAAAACGCATCGAACCCCATCACATAGGAACCAGGGGGAGCTAAGAGACCAACGGTACAGGACGCATGTGCGCACAAGAAAATTAAGGCACAATGAACACCACCAGACTACAAAATCACGGAGGATGATGGAGAGTTGATTTCCAGGATGGTCCAAGACTGCCTCGCAGAATATTTTGATCATGCCACGCACCACAGGGATAAACTACAGAAGGAACTAACAGAAATGGGACAGTTCCTTAAGAAATTTGGGGAAGCCTAGATCATGAGTAGCAGTAGAGGCATAGAGCCATGGACCACACAGAACACATAAAGGGTGGATTTATAAGAACACGACCGAGTTCTTCCGATACCACATGCACATTCCACGGTCTATATAAAGCCTAGCATGCTGCGAATGGATGAAATTGTGGGACAAACACCACTGAAGGATTTGGATCATATCCAATTGGTCCTGACATGGATGCCATCAAAAGCATTACACAAACTACAGGTTAGTGTCGACCACGAGATATAGTATCGAGAACATAAACACTTAGTCGAGCTACAACAAGTAACAAAGAAGAGTGAAGCGCTGGAAACATTTTGTGCACAGGCCAAATCTGAGACTCAAGAGGAGAAAGAATGCAAAAATGAGATAGAATGCAGAGTGGAAGAAATTTTTGGGAAACTCCCAGCTACTGCGCAAGGAAATGAACTCCCAGTCGCAAAGAAGATTGACTAGATTGCACATGCAATTGATCAGTATCAGAAGGAGATCAAGACTCTCCGTGGACAAATTAGACCGACAACTCCACCAACGGTGAAGGAGAAATGGAAGTAGGAAGCAACAATGCAACTGCAGGAGCTAGGAAAATAGGTTAGCACGACAACCGACTTGCTGGATAAAGCAACGCAAATTTGGACAAGGCTGGAAGAGGATCCACAAGTCCAAAATTGGGACAAGGAGGATGAGAGGATCAATGCAACGATCCAAGAACTCAAGCAGCAACAGAAGATCATACCAATTCTGGAACGAGTCAAGGGAATGCAATAATTGAAGAAGATACAGGTAGAACTTATCACTACACAAACACAGAAACAAGAGCGTCAGGCTCAAATAGAACCGTTGTAGGAATGAGTAGCATAAATACTTGTGCAGGTAGAAGAATCTAGAAAATAGACAACATAGACTCAGCTAGAATGTGCAGGACTGATAAGCGAGGAAGTGGCAACTCAAACAGTCGGCACCATAAAGGAGAAAATCGCGCAGGCATTGACAAAAGCGAAAGAGTTACAAGAACAGTTCCAGACGATCACTAAGGAGATCAAGGAAGCACAGAGAAATTAGGTGACTCGGGATGAGTCACACGTCAGTGTTGGGGGCCTGTTGGCACTAGGCCGAAGGGGAAAGAATAACGACCGTGGGAAAGAAAGCGTGCAAAAAACTAAAGTAACAACTGGAAAAAGAACAACACGTGCGCATGCAAGAAAGCGTGCACAAGGAAAGCGAAAACTGGAGGAAGAATAACATGCGCATGGGAGAAAGACCTAACATAAGAAGAGTTAGGGTTTTGGTAATATTATGAAAAAAGGCTGAAGAGCCCGAAATGTATAAATATAGATACGAAAGTATCAGTTGGTAGTAGTTGTTATGTTATGTCTTGTGGTTGTTGTTGTTGTTTGAATTACTTATGTAGATGGATGATATTGTATTGTTTGTTATGAACTGATTTTGTAAGATGTTGAGCAAAGGAGATATGAGGGAAGGTATATCTAAGGATTATACCGTAGTCTATGGAGCCTGGTGAGATCTAGTTTGCCTCACGCAGATCTTACCCAGTTTGATGGAAAATTGTACACGCAAGGCACCAGGAGTACATAACTATTATAATACAAGAGACAAGAGACAAATCTTTGTGGACATAGCCCAGGAGGGGGTGAACCACGGTAATACGCGTGTAATATGTCGAATGTATGCATGTCTCTCCTTTCTTTCAGCTATTAATGGTTAAGCTTGATGGATAAGTTAATACATTGTTATGAATCTGTTTACACTTTGCTTAAATTAAACTGTGGGATATGCAGAGGTGACTCCAAGGAATAAGTAGTTTCCCTTATAGCTTACGGTATACAACCTTACTCAAGAAACCCCTATCCCATACTATGTCCTAGGCTGTAAACATCTGAGTCTTACGACCACCCATTTAAAGCTATCTTAGGTGAGATTGCGCAGTGCCTTCCAGGTGCTGTGTTTCCTTCTGGTTTACCAGGAGGGCCGATAGTTTTAGAGGCTTTGTTGGAACCCCGAATGACATGAACCCTGGGTCAATAACTTAGAAAACCTGAGAAGGGAAATGATAAATCCTCGGGGATGCTCCATATAGATCTACTCAGAGAGATCACGATGAAGAAATGCATTCTTCACGTCCATCTGATGGAATTCCCATCCCTTGGTTGTCGCAATGGAAAGTGCCAAACATATGGAATCCATCTTTGCTACTGCAGTGAAGGTCTCATCATAGTCAATGCCATGCACCTAATGAAATCCTTTGGCAACAAGCCTAGCTTTGTATCTGCTAATCTGTCCATCTATTGCGCTCTTGGTAGACCCATATGCACCTCACAAGTTTCATTCCATAAGGAAGGGGAACTAGATCCAAAGTCTGGTTCTCGAGGAGGGAGTTGTACTCCTCCTGTATGGCGGATTCCCAAAAGGGATTTCCAGTAGCCTCGCCATATGACTGTGGATTTGAAGATTGAACCAAGAAAATATTCTTGGAGGGGAATGGTTTAGTGGAAGTGAGTGCAATAGGAGGATCCTCAAAATCAGATCGAGTCCTCCTAGTATCAGATGGATCACCAACAAGATCCCCTGCATCCTGAAGAGTAGTCTGGGACCACTTGGGCCTCTGCTATGGCTCTGCATCTGCATTTGGATGCACTGACTATGTATCTGACTGTACTGAATCTGTATCTGGATCATATGAATCCTCTGAATCAGAACTCTCATCTGATAAAAAGTTGGCATGTGCATGCTCATCATCTCAGACAGGTGGAAGAATGAAGGTGTCTGCATGAGAATGATGAGGTACATGCGAGACACTTTCCTTGAATTGGAAAATATGCTCAATGATGAGCTGGTCTGAGGAAATATCAATAAGTTTGTATCCCTTCACACCGCCAGGGTATCCAACAAAAATACACTCAATTATCCGTGGATCAAGTTCCTTCCTCTTTTAAGAGGGAATCTGATCCCATGCACGTGAATCGAAAATATGAAAGTGGGTCACTTCCGGTTTGAGGCCGCTCCAAGCCTCGTAGGGGGTCTTATCCTTGACAGATCTATGGGGTGATTTGTTTTGGATTTAGGTTGCACAAATAAGTGCTTTGGCCCATAGTCTCTGTGGTAGTGACTTTGCATGTAGCATGCAAGATGCCATCTCTTTTAGAGATCTTCTTTTCTTCTCAACAACTCTGTTTTGCTGTGGAGTATAGGGAACTATGTGTTTCAAATGAATCCCTGCCTCATGACAAAGATTCTGAATCTCGTGATTGATATACTCTACCCCGTTATCAGTTCATAGGATTTTGATTTTCTTTCCGGACTATGTCTCAACAAGGGCTTTGAAATATTTGAGGTGTTGAAAGACCTCATATTTTTTTTTGAGAAAGTAAATCCATGTGAAACATGAGAAATCATAAAAAAAACGAGAACAAACCTCACTTTGCTGATGGATGGATGTGGAAAAGGACCCATGAGGTCACTATGGATTCGATCTAAAGGAGAGGAAGATCTCTGAGTCTTTCCTTTGTCGAATTTATCTTGAGGGTGTTTTCCAAGAGCATATTCCTCATAGATTCCTTTGGAGAAATGGATGTCTGGTAGACCATCAACCAATATTTTCTTTCTAAGCTGTTGCATATATGTAAAATTAAAATTCCTGAACCTTTCATTCCATATCCTATACTTTCATCACCATGGGTAAGCAGTAAAACAAAATCTAGTTCAATAAATTCGAAAAATGTATACAATCTGGATTGATGATTTACCTCACTGGTAGAAACCATGGAATCGGTTTGCATGTCATAGATTTCCATTGCATTAGGTATGAATGTTACTTTCTTTCCAGAGCTGAAATTCGCCATTTGATACGCGGAGAGAAGATTGACAAAAAGTTTGGGAACGTGCAACGCATTCTTGAAGCTTCCGTTGGTGAGTTCAATATTGATATTGATGGCTTCCATCTGGTGAGTTCAATATCAATATTGATGGCTTCCATCTTTCAAAGTAAGTGCATGCACCTTTGGGCCTTTGATTTTTCCCATGTTGATGAGCTTGGTTTGCTCTTGTGTCAGGGATTCGATAAATTCCTCAAGAGAAGGCATCTTCCAGGTGGATCCAGAGGAAAATTTGACTGAATATAATGTGGATACGAACACGGAGAATTTAGGACCAATTTTGGAGAGAATGGTGAGAACCATTTGTTTCTCCTCCTTATATTTATCAACCTCGCAAGTTTTGAGTTGTGACAGGAAATCCTTGTATTTTGTAAAGAAATATTGGAGATTGTCAAAGATTTTTGGATCCAATGTGAGAAATTCCACCTCACACGTGTCCCCTCATCTCATCCTATTTTCCAAATATCCCTTCCAGGGTGGTCCGAGCTTCATTAGGGGTTTTACAGGAAGATATGTGAAAAATGAGATCAAATGAGACTGCAAATTGTTCTGAATGCTTCATCCATTCGATTTAGATACTTGGATTTTTCTATGGATGATGTCGGTTCTGTCTCTATATTCAAGGTTAACCTATAAAATCCTATGGTTTAGATATGCATTATTATTCTCTCCTTCCATGCAAAGTAATTGTAAGGTGTAAGAATGAATACTTTTGGGAATTCCATTTTTCCGTTGTCTTCAATCTTTGGCACCTGCAAAAATAATTTGGTGTAGCTTTGCTTAGCAGTCTGTTGGTTCTAATAACATGAAAATGTGTTGAAATTTCACATAATAGATCTAGCTAGAAAATATCACACACATTTGCAGAGAGAAATTGAGAAAGAAGAAGCAAGAGAGAAAGAATGGAAGAATTCTCATTAACCGTAATGAATAATGAATAATTTACACATGATATCTCTATATAACTCAACCAATTTGCACTGGAGGAGAAGCCAATGCACCATAGTGGCGGTCTAGAGTGATATGGACACACACCAATAGTTACAGGAGTAAACTTCCACCTAGTCTAGTCTCTCAGGCAGTTATGGGAGTGAACTGCCACCTAGATGAGTTAACTAGTCTACCGATCTTCAATTAATTGATTGAAACATAGAGAAGTGAGGTGGAGATCAGGGAATCATGGGTAATGTTCTATTCTGGTGATGATACCAAGGCTATTGCGCATTCCTTGGTGATGATCCCAATGTTGCATGGTGACAAAACCAATGCAGCATCTAGACTCCACTCAACTAGTCAATCTGAAGTGAGAACTGAAGATAATATTCTCCCTAGAGGAATATTCTTCCTAAAATACAAGAGACTGGATAATTACTTATAAACATAGGAGAAAAATTAGGAAAAATAAATCCTAGGTGTGTGTGAAGTAACTCCAACAATATCCCTTGGGGATGCTCCCCCTAACTGAACTATTCCCGAAACTGATCCCCCAACCTGAACTGTTATATTTTTGGTGCTTCCTCATGTAAATCTAAGACATATAATATAAGCATCCAAAAGAATTCATTTTGGAGTAGAAATTACTCAAAGTCTCTGGAGAATATACTCAAAGGATTCCATTGGAAGCAGTTTTGTGAAGATGTCTGGAACCTATTCTTTTGTTCCCACATATTCAACTTGAATGTTCTTCTCTACAACCTATTCCAATAGAAAGTGATACTTGATTGGAATGTGCTTCGTCTTGGATTGCATCACTGGATTCTTTGAGATACTGATAGTGCTTGTATTATCAAAATATATTGGAATGGGCTCATCATACTCAACCTGTATATTTGTCATAGTTTATTTGAACAATAGAGCATGTGTACAACATGTTGTTGCTACAATATACTCTGCTTCTGCTGTAGAAAATTATATTGATAATTGTTTATTTCTTAGCCAAGATACCAAACACTAACCCAAGTAGAACGTTTCTCCCTTGGTTCTTCATCGGTCATCAATGCAACATGCCAAATCTACATCTGTGTAGGCAACAAGTGATAAATACTTTCCTTTTGGATAACATAATACAAACTCTTATGTACCCTTGAGATATCTGAAAATTTTGTTCACTGCTATAAAATGTGATTTCTTTGGTGATGTTTGAAATCATGCCACCTGTCCAACTACCTACATTACATCTGGTTTGGATGTTGTCACATAAAGTAAATTGTCGATCATTGACATGTACTACCTCTGATATGTAGACTTTGAATCATCATCTTTACTCAACTTGCAACTGGTTTGCATAGGAGTATTAATTGGTTTTCAATCTTCCATTCCAAACCTCTTTAACATTTCTTTGATATACTTAGTTTGAGAAATAAAAATTTCTTGATTGCTTTGACATATCTGAAGACCCAGAAATAAGGATAGTTATCCAAGTAATGGCATTGGAAATTCATTCTGCATATCCTTTGCAAATTTATGGCTTAACCTGTCATCATCACTTCCAAAAATAATATCATCAACATAAAATTCAATTAGTGAAATACTATCTTGAGTTACCTTGATGTAGAGGTTGTTATCTGCATTTCCTTTTATGAACCCTTCCTGTTGTAGATATTTGTCCAATCTAGAATACCATGCTCCGGGGTCCTGTTTTAGACCATACATTTCCTTATTCAACTTGCAAACA
Source organism: Picea engelmannii (assembly GCA_009831015.1). Taxonomy (NCBI): domain Eukaryota; kingdom Viridiplantae; phylum Streptophyta; class Pinopsida; order Pinales; family Pinaceae; genus Picea; species Picea engelmannii. Next base: position 267,061 of record ML778266.1, read on the forward strand.
TAATATTTGTTCTCTGATAACTGATATCCTTCTAGTTGCTCAAAGTAGACTTCTTCTTCAAGTTCCCCATTCAAAAATGTTGATTTCACGTCCATATGATACACTTTAATATTCTTGGAGCATGCATAAGATAAGATCAATCTGTTTGATTCCATTATGGAAACTAGGGAAAATGTCTCTTCAAATTTGATACCTTTAACCTGCGTGTATCCTTTACATACCAATCTAGCTTTGTTTCTGGTAACCTGCCCATCTTCAGTCAATTTATTTCTGAAGACACACTTTGTGCCAATCACATTGTTGTACCTTGGTATTGGAACCAATTCCCAAGTGTCATTTTTCTCTATTTGATCCAACTCTTCATTCATGGTATTTTTCTAGAATTCAACCTTGCCGGCTTCTTCAAAACTGTTTAGTTCAATCAAATATAAGACTTCTAGGTGCAATTGTTCTGGTGAACGGATTCTCCTTCTAGTCTCAATTCCTGCATCTTTATTCCCGATAATATGATATGAAGGATGATTCTTCTATATTTGTTTTCTAGGTGTATTTAGAGGTACTTATTGTACTTTCACTTCTACTTCTATCTAATCTTCTTCATATTCCCCTTATACAACTTCTTCGTCCTTTGCTTCTTCTTGGTAAACATGTTCCACTGACTCCTTTTCTTCTTCCTTTAATTTTCCTCCACCTGTCTCATCAACCATTACATTGATTCTTTCTGTTAGCACTCTTTAAATTTTGTCTAGTTGATAGAAAAACGATAGAGGTAACTATTTCAACCATATTTAGAGCTGAGGCACTAGCCTACTCAACTCAGAGAGGCCTCTCTCGTGTCACTTGATATTTCTTTAGAAATTGGTGGCTAGATTTGGTTCATTTTAGGGGGTATTATGAAGTTGTTGAAGAAGTGGGGGGTAACATTTGGGCTATGGAGTCAGAAATAAATAATGTAGTAGCAGTTCATTAGAACTTATCTAGAGGATAAAGGCTAAGTGAGGCAATGAGTCTAAGTTTTCAAATTGAAATTTTCATAGCAAACGAGGAAAAAGGAAAACACATAACTGTTTCAGAGCATATTAAAATGAATTTTGAAATAGTTGAGAATAGAAATCACATGAATTTAAATTGCTAACTCTAGAGCACAATCAAACGAATTCTAGACTTTTAACTCTCCAATTTAAAAGAGGAAATTGAAAATGGAATTTTAAAGACACATGAAACACACACTATGAAAGAAGACAAAACTCATATCACAACCAATTAGAATCTTTTCATAAACAGTTCAAAAAATTTCTTCTGCATCATATATTCAGTTTAGCTCCATGATTTTACAAAGTCTACCTACAACGAGGGTAGGCCCCCTCCTCCTCTCATGCTTTCTATATCCTCGAGATGATATATATATATATAGGAGTTACTTGTGTAATTCAAAATGATTAAACTTCCCCATAATTCTAAAAATAGAGGTCATTTAAAAAAAGGAGTAATGTATAACGACAATTCTCCTACTTTAAAGCGATCAATACGATCAGGTCCGACATATCTGAGGATTTTTCCTTTGAACGCCGTATGTCCAAAATTTGATGGAACATACTCAGTTCTACTTGTCAATTTACTCCTTTAGAGTGTTCAACTAGGCTATTTGATTTTCCCCAACGCTCTGAACCGCCTCAGCTCTAATTTCTGTCTTCTGTTGTTTTCTTCGTTTCTTCTTCACTGCTCGCTTGTAGAGTTCGTCTGTGTGTCCATTGATGATTAGGTCCCTTATAACAGGATTTAATCTGACCCTTGATTCTGGTTCTGTCACAGGGTCAGTATGGAATTTGGTTGCTAATATCTGCACAATCGACCTTTCTTTCTTACTCATTGATAAATGCGCCATGTTAGTTGAAAACCCTGTTCCACTGGATATTGCTTGGTTGGCTTCGTCCATGTCTTCCAATTTTGAAGAGACCACGATTTTTTTTTCCTTAACTCTACAGGAATCAGAAAGTCGATCCAGTTTGAGACGATGATTTCCCAGAGCATAATAATGCCACCCATATTTGAAGATTGGTAGTTATTGAGTTCTAATCATGAATTACTGACAAGATTACTTGCAGGTACGTTGCTTGGCCAATCTATTTCAAATGATGAGTCTTTGAGCTAGTTATCCGACGACGTTCACCTGACATTTTTCGGATGTCAAGTATGTGAATGAGTGACATGTGATGATTTGACTAGACATCACCTTCCCCCACACAATTTTTTGATTTGACATATTAGACAAGGTGACATATTAAGATAGAAGATCAAGCTTCCTCCACTAGTGTTTTTTCGCTGCTTGGAGTCTCCATAGATGAAGTTTCAAAATCCTCATCCATGTCTAGGCCGCTTAGAAAGAGGATCACTACGTCATTTTCAAGGGAAGAAAGGAAACCTTGAAATACTTTTTCTTGCTGGGAATATTGTTGAACATCTACATTAGTTTTAGGAGAAGGAAAATGACCTTTAATACAATTTCTTGATCATCTTTTTCTTGATCAGATTCTTCTTTAATTTGATGGTTAAGCACATGTTGCAACTCCGAAATGGAATACCTTTCCACATAATGATATTTTAATGCATGTGAGTGTAGTTGATGTTCCTCAATGATAAAAATATTTTCATGTAAAAAAATGTTATTTTGAATGTAGTCAAAACTCCATGTTTCTCTGGAATCTCATGATTTTCTTTTAACCATTCAAAGGAAGAAAAACATAATGGGAGAGAGTTTTTATTTGTAAGTCCAATGCTTTCTTCACTTTCAATGTCATGCTTGGATGCTTTCTGATTTGAAACATTAAAGACATTTTGTTTCAATAGTTCGAACGAGGAAAAACACAATGGCAAGGTTCTGTTACCTGACTCAAAACCTTCTTTATTTTCTCCAGTGTCGTCATAGGTACATTTTTCAATTTCTTTGGATTATTGGACATGTTCATTTTCAGCTTTATCTTCGACTACTGACTGCACTTTTGAATTGACAAGATCTTTTGAAAAACAATTAATAGGGTCATCAAGTGCATGAGAAGAGTGCTGGAATATCTTTTCATTTTGTTTCGTTGGTTTAGCGTGATTTTTCATCAACACAAATTCGTTTGCCTCAATAATGATCTTAGAATTTTCTTTCAACAATTTAAATGCAGCAAAGCACAAGGGTAGAGAATTCTCTTCAGTTGATCCAATACTTTTCCCCTTGTAATTGTGATACGTAGGTTGATTTATCTCAATGTACCGCTGAAAAATAATGTCTTCAACATCACAATAATCCTCAAATTTTTCGTATATAGGCAAATCAACAACATATGCAATGCCATCTAACAAGAAAAAACCGGGAACATCAACCTGTTTTTCAACAAACTGATTTGCAAAATCATCTTCTTGACTATCTGCAAATGAATACATAAAACAATCATCCCTTCGCTTAACATGAGATGGATCAACACCCCCTCTTTCAGCAGGTGGAATATAATTTTTTGCAGAATCATTGGCATTGAAAACTTCAATAGGACCTATGATATTGTCAATTCTATCCTCAAGTTCCCAATCAACACTTTTCTTCTCATATTCACTTTCACGTTCTTGAGCATTCAGTCCCTCATTTTGGATTTGTTTACATGCTTGGATGTTGTGTTGAATGTCCTGAGCATCATTAAACATTTGTTGTAAGAATTTAGGTCTTCTTTCCATCAGGAGGAAAGACGAATCTGGATGGAGAGTAGTTGCATAATGGAGCAAGGAAGTAGCTTCAGTGGGTTGAATTTATTTGGACAAATTGTGATAGATACTGGAAATCCTTCTACTGAATATAGAAATAGTTTCATTGCTCTACTTTTTTAAGGCATAGAACTCTCTAAGTTGTAGATCCAAATATTTCTTCTTGGCCCAAAACCTTAAAAATACATCTTTCAATTCCTCCCATGAGATAATTGTCTTTGGCTGCAAATGTTTAAACCAGTCTTTGGTGTATCCTTTCAATGATTGAAAGAAGGCCCTCATAGAAACATCATCATGGTCAATCTCAAACAAATCTATAAAATGCTCAAACCCTTGGATGTGTTTTTCAACTGAGATGGTATCAGGTTCCCCATCAAACACAGGTAGGTACTTATAGTACTCAGGAGGAAAATCATGAAGGAATTGAGGTAGCTTCAAGGGTCTGTATCTATGCTTAATCTTGGAGGACATTGGATCAAGTATAGGAGGTGAAATGCCAGTATTGGATTCATGGGGCTCATCAACTTGGTTATGGTTATCACATGGCTTAGATTGAATACTTTTATCAAGGACAGTGATAAACTAAGGAGATATTTGTGTAACTTTAAGAGGAGGATATATAATTTCTAGATTGTCATGATCATCATTTGCATGAAACAAGTAAAGAAGAACTTGTCTAGCATTTTCAAGAAATGACCAGAGGCAACTTATAACAAATAGTGAAATGACTTGGAAAAAAATCCCATTTTAAGCACTTGTTTTCTTCCATAATGATTTTTCGTACCTCTACCAAGGGGTATCATCTTCTAGTGAATTCTCTGAACTGCATTTGAAATTTGAGTGGAGTCGCCAATAACGTTTTGGGATTTGGATTCTGCATTGAGAGTGGAGTCGCCATTGAAGATTTGAATTTTTGGATTCTTCTACCAGTGGAATCACCTTCAAAATATTTTTTTTATATGTGGAGTCGCCAGAGCAGGAATATAGCCAATATGTGTCTAAGTGTCTGCTGATTGCAGAACTTAGAACTCAACCATGTCGTTCTTTTCTAGTGAAATTTTTTGAATTTCGTCCTCGACAATGACGCCAGAATGTTACCACTCTGTAAATTTTGTCTATCTGATAGAAAAACAAAAAATGTAACTATTTAAAATATCTTTAGAGTTGAGGCACTAGCCTGATCAACTCAGAGAGGGCTCTCTCATGTCACTTGATATTCCTTTAGAAATTGGTGGCTAGATTTAGTTCGTTTTGGGGGGTATTATGAAGTCGCTAAATAAGTGGGGGGTAACATTTGGGCTAAGGAGTATGAAATAAATAATGCAGTAGAAGGTCATTAGAACTTATCTAGAGGATAAAGGCTTAGTGAGGGAATGAGTCTGAGTTTTCAAATTGAAATTTGCATGGCAAAAGAGGAAAAATGAAAACACATAACTGCTTCAGAGGATATTAAAATGAATTATGAAATAGTTGAGAAGAGAAATCACATGAATTTAAATTGCTAAGTCTAGAGCATCATCAAACAAATTCCAGACTTTTAACTCTCCAATTTAAAAGAGGAACTTGCAAATGGAATTTTAAAGACACAGGAAACGCACACTATGAAAGAATACAGAACTCATATCACAACCAATTAGAATATTTTCATAAACAGTTCAAAAAATTGCTTCTGCATCATATATTCAGTTTAGCTCCATGATTTTACAAATTCTACCTACAACGAGGGCAGGCCCCCTCCTCCTCTCATGATTTCTATATCCTCGGGATGATATATATATATATATATAGGGGGAGAGAGAGAGAGAGAGAGGAGTTACTTGTGGAATTCAAAACGATTAAACTTCCCCATAATTCTAAAAATAGAGGTCAATTACAAAAAGGAGTAATGTATAACGCCAATTCTCCTACTTTAAAGGGATCGTTATGAATAGGTCTGACATATCTGGGGATTTTTGTTTGAACACCATATTTCCAAAATTTGTTGGAACATACTCAATTCTACCTGAGAATTCATTCCAGCTTGTCGATTTTCTCCTTTAGAGTGCTCAACCAGGCTAGTTGATTTTCCACAACCCTCTCAACCGCCTCAGCTTTGATTTTTGTCTTCTGTCGTTTGCTCCGTTTCTTCTTCACTACTCGCTTGTAGAGTTCGTCCACATGTCCATTGATGATTAGGTCCCTCATAACAAGATTTGATCTGAACCCTGACTCTGGTTCTGTCGCAGGGTCAATATGGAATTTGGTTGCTAATATCTATGCAATCGAACTTTCTTTCTTACTCATTGATAAATGCGCCATGTTAGTCAAAAACCCTATTCCACTGGATATTACTTGATTGGCTTCGTCCATGTCTTCCAATTTTGCAGAGACCATGATTTTTGTTTTACTTAACTCTACAGGAATCAGAAATTTGATCTAGTTTGAGACAATGATTTCCCAGAGCAGAATAATGCCACCCATATTTGAAGATCGATAGTTATTGCATTCTAATCATGAATTACTAACAAGATTACTTGTAGGTATGTTTCATGTCCAATCTATTTTGAATGATGAGAATTTGAGTTAGTTATCTGATGACGTTCCCTGACATTTTTCGGACGTGAAGTACCTGAACGAGTGACATGAGGTGATTTGACAAGCCGTCACCTTCCCCCACACAAATTGTTGATTTGACATATTAGACCATGTGACATTGGGGATTTTGGGAAAATGGTTTCAGGTAGACCGCTTTTCACCTCGATGTACCTTTGAGGGAGCCACACATCCACAAATAAAACCACAATAGTTTTCCCCTGCCCAACTTCACATAATTAAATTCTGTGCTATTTCGCCACTCAATATGGGTCTCGACCTTTGATTTGGTCTGCCTCGAAATCTATGGTTTGTTGGGTCTTTTCCTTTGCACTGCCTCTATATTCATCCACATGTCGCCATATATGTCCCAGACTTCCTAATCACACCATTTCTCTACATTGCTTTAGTCCTCCACTAAATTTGAAACTCATATTTCAAGTATAATTGTTATGGTGATAACATAGGCTCCAACTGGGGATGATATCCTCCCAGTGAGGTAGAAAAGAACTGTAAACTCACCGCCTTCTTCGTTGGGCCTCTTTCAAAACATTTGTGTGTATCCTGTTACGTCTTGGAGACTGAACGTCAAATCTGAAAACCGAACTTTGCAAACTTCTCTCAATTCGATACTGAACACTGAATACACTGCTAAAATCTGACTGTACATAATACTGGAAATACAAACTGAAAAATTCTTGACCAACAAGCTTATTCGCACACTCCTACCTACTCTAACTATTGAAATGAACTACCAATCAAGTGAAATCAAAATGCCAATGCAACCATGCAAGCATTTTATCCACTGTTTTTTTACTTTGCACAAGCTTGCTCCAAATCCTGCTTACTGATAATTCATTCAAAAATTCATCCATAAATCCAAATCTCAAAAAATTAAAAACATTTGGATTGTTTATTTCCTCCAACAGGATCGCAAATGGATATTCTAAAATATGCACAAAAAAATCATCATGTTTCACTCCTTCCACTGCATTTTTATTTTCAGGTGATTCAACTTGTTGACTTCTATTGAAAAAATGACAGATTTGTTGAGAAGTCTGATAGTAAGAATTTGTTGAGTCATAAGGCAACCATGGCTGGAGAACATCATCTGGTGTAAACAGACTCATATTTCATACATACATTGATTTGTTGCAATCCACTATTATTGGTAGATTCTGATTGTAAACCTTTTTCCATATAATGTGTCTTGGGATCATGAATCATATGAAAGAATGTTTCCTTTTCAGGAGTCAAGACAGAAGAGCAAGCTTCCTCCACGAGTGTTTTTTCGCTGCTTGGAGTCTCCATAGATGAAGTTTCAAAATATTCATCCATGTCTAGGCCACTTAGAAAGAGGATCACTACATCATTTTCAAGGGAAGAAAGGTAAACTTGAAATAATTTGTCTTGCTGAGAATATTGTTGAACATATACATTAGTTTAAGGAGAAGGAAAATGACCTTTAACAACATTTTTTTGATCAACTTCTTCTTTAATCTGATGGTTAAGCATAGGTTTCAACTCAGAAATGGAATAAATTTCCACATAATGATCTTTTAATGCATGTGAGTGTAGTTGATGTTCCTCAATGATAACAATCTTTTCATGTAAAACAATACTATTTTGAATGTAGCCAGGACTCCCTATTTTCTCTGGAATCTCATGATTTGATTTTAACCATTCAAAGGAAGAAAAACATAATGGGAGAGAGGTTTTTATTTTTAAGTCCATTGCTTTCTTCACTTTCAACGTCATGCTTGGAAGCTTTCAGATTTGAAACATTATAGAAATTTGTTTCAACAGTTCGAATGAGGAAAAACACAATTGCAAGGTTCTGCTACCTAACTCAAAACCTTCTTCATTTTATCCACTGTCGTCATAGGTACATTTTTCAATTTCTTTGGATTGCTGGAGATGCTCATTTTCAACTTTATCTTCGACCAATGATTGCACTTTTGAATTGACAAGATCTTCTGCAAAACAAGTAATAGGGTCATCAAGCGCATGAGAAGAGTGCTGCAATATCTTGCCAATTTGTTTCGTTGGTTTAGCGTGATTTTGCATCAAAACAAATTCGTTTGCCTCAATAATGATCTTAGAATTTTATTTCAACAATTTAAATGCAGCAAAGCACAAGGGTAGAGAATTCTCTTCAGCTGATCCAATACTTTTCCCCTTGTAACTGTGATACATAGGTTGATTTATCTCACTGTACTGCTGAAAAAGAACGTCTTCAACATCACAATCATCCTCATATTTTTTGTATATAGGCAAATCAACAACATATGCAATGTCATCTAACAAGAACAAACTGGGAACATCAACCTGTTTTTCAACAAATTGATTTGTAAAATCATCTTCTTGACTGTCTGCAAATGAATACATAAAACAATCATCCCTTCACTTATCATGAGATGGATCAACACCCCCTCTTTCAACAGGTGGAATATAATTTTTTGCAGAATCATTGGCATTGGAAACTTCAAGAGGACCTATGATATTGTCAATTCTATGCTCAAGATCCCAATAAAACCCTTTTCTTCTCATATTCACTTTCACATTCTTGAGCATTCAGTCCCTCATTTTGGATCTGTTTACATGCTTGGATGTTGTGTTGAATGTCCTGAGCAACATTAAACATTTGGTGTAAGTATTTAGGCCTTCTTTCCATCAGGAGGAAAGACGAATCTGGATGGAGAGTAGTTTCATAATGGAGCATGGAATCAACTTTAGTGGGTTGAATTTCTTTGGACAAATTGTGATAAATATTGGAAAACCTTCTACTAAATATAGAAACAGTTTCATTGCTCTATTTTTTTAAGGCATAGAACTCTCTAAGATGTAGATCCAAATATTTCTTCTTGCCCCAAAACCTTAAAAAGACATATTTCAATTCCTCCCATGAGCTAATTGTCTTTGGCTGCAAATGCTTAAACCATTCTTTGGTGTCTCCTTTCAAGGATTGAAAGAAGGCTCTCATACAAACATCATCATGGTTATTCTCAAACAAATATATAAATTTCTCAAACCCTTGGATGTGTTTTTTAGCTGAGATGGTATCAGGTTCCCCATTAAACACAGGTAGATACTTATAGTACTCGGGGGAAAATCATGAAGGAATTGAGGTAGCTTCAAGGGTATGTATCTATGCTAAATCTTGGAGGACGTTGGATCAAGTATAGGAGGTGAAATACCAGTATTGGATTCATGGGGCCCATCAACTTGGTTATGATTATCACATGGCTTAGATGGAATATTTTTATCAAGGCCAGTGATAAACTGAGGAGATATTTGTGTAACTTTAAGAGGAGGATATCTAATTTCTAGATTGTCATGATCATCATTTGCATGCAACAAGTAAAGAAGAACTTATCTAGCATTTTCAAGAAATGACCAGATGCAGCTTATAACAAATAGTGAAATGACTTGGAAAAAATCCCATTTTAAGCACTTGTTTTATTCCATAATGCTTTTTCATACCTCTGCCAAGGGGTATCATATTCTAGTGAATTCTATGAACTGCATTTGAAATTTGAGTGGAGTCGCCAATAATGTTTTGGAATCTGGATTTTGCACTGAGAGTGGAGTCACCATTGAAGATTTGAATTTATGGATTCTTCTACCAGTGGAATCAACTTCAAACTGATTTTTTGATATGTGGAGTTGCCAGAGCAGGAATACAACAAATATATGTCTAAGTGTATGCCGCTCTCAAACCTTAGAACTCAACCATGTCATTCTTTCCCAGGGAAAAGTTTTCAATTTCATCCCCGACAACGACGTCGGACTGTTAGCACTTTGTAAATTTTGTTTGGCTGATAGGAAAATGACATAGGTAACTATTTCAACCAACTTTAGAGCTGAGGCACTAGCCTACTCAAGTCATAGAGGGCTCTCTCATGTCACTTTATATTTCTTTAGAAATTGGTGGCTAGATTTGGTTCGTTTTGGGGAGTATTATGAAGTTGCTGAAGAAGTGGGGGGTAACATTTGGGCTATGGAGTCATAAATAAATAATGCAGTAGCAGGTCAATAAACTTATCTAGAGGAGAAAGGCTAAGTGAGGCAATGAGTCTGAGTTTTCAAATTGAAATTTGCATAGAAAAAGAGGAAAAAAGGAAACACATAACTGCTTCAGATCATATTAAAATGAATTCTGAAATAGTTGAGAAGAGAAATCACATGAATTTAAATTGCTAAGTCTAGAGCATCATCAAATGAATTCCAGACTTTTAACTCTCCAATTTAAAAGAGGAACTTGCAAATGGAATTTTAAAGACACAGGAAACACACACTATGAAAGAAGACATAACTCATATCACAACCAATTAGAATCTTTTCATAAACAATTCAAAAAATTGCTTTTGCATCATATATTCAGTTTAGCTCCATGATTTTACAAAGTCTACCTGCAACGAGAGCATGCCCCCTCCTGCTCTCATACTTTCTATATCCTCGGGATGATATATATATAGAGGAGTTACTTGTGGAATTCAAAATGATTAAACTTCCCCATAATTCTAAAAATAGAGGTTAGTTACAAAAAGGAGTAATGTATAATGATAGTTCTCCTATTTTAAAGGGATCGTTACGAACAGGTTTGACATATCTGGGGATTTTTGCTTTGAACGCCATATGTCCAAAATTTGTTGGAACATAATCAATTCTACCTGAGAATTCATTCCATCTTGGCGATTTCCTCCTTTAGAGTGCTCAACCAGGCTAGTTGATTTTCCCCAATGCTCTCAACCGCCTCAGCTCTGTTTTCTGTCTTCTGTCGTTTGCTCCATTTCTTCTTCACTGCTTGCTTGTAGAGTTTGTCTACATGTCTCTTGATGATTAGGTCCCTCATAACAGGATTTAATCTGACCCCTGATTCTGGTTCTTTCGCAGGGTGAGTATGGAATTTGGTTGCTAATATCTGGGCAATCGACCTTTTTTTCTTACTCATTGATAAACGCGTCATGTTAGTCGAAAACCTTGTTCCACTGGATATTGCTTGATTAGCTTCGTCCATGTCTTTCAATTTTGCAGTGGCCACAATTTTTGTTTTCCTTAACTCTACAAGAATCAGAAAGTCGATCCAGTTTGAGACGATGATTTCTCGGAGCAGAATAACGCCACCCATATTTGAAGATTGGTAGTTATTGATTTCTAATCATGAATTACTGACAAGATTACTTGAAGGTACGTTGCTTGGAAAATCTATTTCGAATGATGAGTCTTTGAGTTAGTTATCCAATGATGTTCACCTGACATTTTTCGAACGTGAAGTACTTGAACGAGTGACGTGAGGTGATTTGACTAGCCGTCACCTTCCCCCACATGAATTGTTGATTTGACATATTAGACCACGTGACATCGGGGATTTTGGGAAAATGGTTTCAGTTAGACCGCTTTTCACCCCGATGTACCTCTAAGGGCGCCACACGTCCATGAATAAAACCACATTTTTTTCCTCGGCCCGCCTTCGCATAATTAAATTCCGTGTTATTTTTCCACCCGATATGGGTCTTAACTGTTGATTTGGGTTGACTCAAAATCTACGGTTTGTTCAGTCTTTTCCTTTGTGTTCCCGTGATATGTTTCCACATGCCACCATATATGTCCTGGACATCCAAATCGCGCCATATCTCTACATCTCTTTAGTCCTCTGCTAAATTTGAAACTCAGATTTCAAGTATAATTGTTATGGTGATAACATAGGCTCCAACTAGGGATGTTATCCTCCCAATGAGGTAAAAAAGAACTGTAGACCCGTTTCCTTCTTCGTTGGGCCACTTTCAAAACATGTGCGTGTATCTTGTTACGTCTTGGAGACTGAACGTAAAATCTTAAAACCAGACTTTGCAAACTGCTCTCAACTGGATACTGAACACTGAATACATCGCTAAAATCTGACTGTACACAATACTGGAAATCCAAACTATAAAATGCTTGACCAACAAGCTTATTCACACACTCCTACCTACTCTAACTGCTGAAATGAACTACCAATCAAGTGAAATCAAAATGCCAATGAAACCATGCAAGAATTTTATCCATTGTTTGTTTACTTTGCACAAGCTTGCTCCAAATCCTGCTTACTGATAATTCATTCAAAAATTCATCCATAAATCCAAATCTCAAAAAATTAAAAACATTTGGACTGTTCATTTCCTCCAATAGGATTGCAAATGGATCTCCTAAAATATGCATAAAACAATCATCATGTTTCACTCTTTCCACTGCATTTTTGTTTTTAGGTGATTCAACTTGTTGACTTCTATTGAAAAACTGACAGATTTGTTGAGAAGTCTAGTAGTAATAATTTCTTGAGTCATAAGGCAACCATGGATGGAGAACATCATATGGTGTAAAAAGACTGATATTTGATACATACATTGATTTGTTGCAATCCACTATTATTGGTAGATTTTGATTGTAAACCTTTTCCATATAATGTGTCTTGGGATCATGAATCATATGAAAGAATGTTTCCTTTTCAGGAGTTAAGACAGAAGATCAAGCTTCCTCCACTAGTGTTTTTTTGCTGCTTGGAGTCTCCATAGATGAAGTTTCAAAATATTCATCCATGTCTAGGCCGCTTAGAAAGAGGATCACTATGTCATTTTCAAGGGAAGAAAGGAAACCTTGAAATACTTTGTCTTGCTGGGAATATTGTTGAACATCTACATTAGTTTCAGGAGAAGGAAAATGTCCTTTAACAACAATTTATTGATCAACTTCTTCTTTAATCTGATGGTTAAGCACAGGTTGCAACTCCGAAATGGAATACCTTTCCACGTAATGATGTTTTAATGCATGTGAGTGTAGTTGATGTTCCTCAATGATAACAATCTTTTCATGTAAAACAATACTATTTTGAATGCAGTCAGAGCTCCCTCTTTTTTCTGGAATCTCATGATTTGCTTTTAACCATTCAAAGGAAGAAAAACATAATGGGAGAGAGTGTTTATTTGTAAGTCCACTGCTTTCTTCACTTTCAACGTCATGCTTGGATGATTTCTGATTTGAAACATTATAGACATTTTGTTTCAACAATTCGAATGAGGAAAAAAACAATGGCAAGGTTCTGTTACCTGACTCAAAACCTTCCTCATTTTATCCACTGTCGTCATCGGTACATTTTTCAATTTATTTGGATTGCTGGACATACTCATTTTCAGCTTTATCTTCGACCAATGACTGCACTTTTGAATTGACAATATCTTATGCAAAACAAGTAATAGGGTCATCAAGTGCATGAGAAGAGTGCCGCAATATATTGTCAATTTTTTTCGTTGGTTTAGCTTGATTTTGCATCAGCACAAATTCGTTTGCCTCAATGATGATCTTAGAATTTTCTTTCAACGATTTAAATGTAGAAAATCACAAGGGTAGAGAATTCTCTTCAGCTGATCTAATACTTTGCCCCTTGTAACTGTGATACACAGGTTGATTTATCTCACTGTACTACTGAAAAAGAACGTCTTCAACATCACAATCATCCTCATATTTGTCGTATACCGGCAAATCAAAAACATATGCAATGTCATCTAACAAGAACAAACTGGGAACATCAACTTGTTTTTCAACAAATTGATTTGTAAACTCATCTTCTTGGCTGTCTGCAAATGAATACATAAAACAATCAACCCTTCGCTTATCATGATATGGATCAGCACCCCGTCTTTCAACAGGTGGAATATAATTTTTTGCAGAATCATTGGCATTGGAAACTTCAAGAGGACCTATGATATTGTCAATTCTATGCTCAATATCCCAATCAACCATTTTCTTCTCATATTCACTTTCACGTTCTTGAGCATCTAGTCTCTCATTTTAGACCTGTTTACATGCTTGGATGTTGTGTTGAATGTTCTTAGCATCATTAAACATTTGTTGTAAGGATTTAGGTCTTCTTTCCATCAGGAGGAAAGATGAATTTGGATGGAGAGTAGTTGCATAATGGAGCATGGCAAAAACTTCAATGGGTTGAATTTCTTTGGACAAATTGTGATAGATACTAGAAAATCTTCTATTGAATATAGAAATAGTTTCATTGCTTTGCTTTTTTAAGGCATAGAACTCTCTAAGATGTAGATCCAAAGATTTCTTCTTGCCCCAAAACCTTAAAAATATATCTTTCATTTCCTCCCATGAGCTAATTGTTTTTGGCTGCAAATGTTTAAACCGGTCTTTGGTGTCTCCTTTCAAGGATTGAAAGAAGGCCCTCATACAAACATCATCATGGTCAATATGAAACAAATATATAAAATTCTCAAACCCTTGGATGTGTTTTTCAGCTGAAATGGTATGACGTTCCCCATCAAACACAGGTAGGTACTTATAGTGCTCAGGAGGAAAATCATGAAGGACTTGAGGTAGTTTCGAGGGTTTGTATCTACGCTGAATCTTGGAGGATGTTGGATCAAGTATAGGAGGTGAAATACCAGTCTTGGATTCATGGGGCTCATCAACTTGGTTATGGTTATCACATGGTTTAGATGGAATATTTTTATCAAGGCCAGTGATAAACTGAGGAGATATTTGTGTAACTTTAAGACGAAGATATATAATTTCTAGATTGTCATGATCATCATTTGCATGCAGCAAGTAAATAATAACTTGTCTAGCATTTTTAAGAAACGACCAGAGGAAGATTATAACAAATAGTGAAATGAATTGGAAAAAATCCCATTTTAAGCCCTTGTTTTCTTCCATAATGACTTTTCATACCTCTGCCAAGGGGTATCATATTCCAGTGAATTCTCTGAACTGCATTTGAAATTTGAGTGGAGTCGCCAATAACATTTTGGGATCTGGATTCTACATTGAGAGTGGAGTTGCCATTGAAGATTTGAATTTCTGGATTCTTCTACCAGTGGAATCACCTTCAAACTGATTTTTTGATATGTGGAGTCGCCAGAGAAGGAATACAGCCAATATGTGTCTAAGTGTCTGCCTCTCTCAGACCTTAGAACTCAACCATGTCGTTCTTTCCCAGGGATTTTTTTTTAATTTCGTCCTCGACAATAGTGCCATAATGTTAGCACTCTGTAAATTTTGTCTGGATGATAGACAAACGACAGAGGTAACTATTTCAACCAAATTTAGAGCCGAGGCACTAGCCTGCTCAACTCAGAGAGGGCTCTCTTGTGTCACTTGATATTTCTTTAGAAATTGGTGGCTAGATTTGGTTCATTTTGGGGGGTATTATGAAGTTGCTGAAGAAGTGGGGTTTAACATTTGGGCTATGGAGTCATAAATAAATAATGTAGTAGCATGTCATTAGAACTTATCTAGAGGAGAAAGGCTAAGTGAGGCAATGAGTCTGAGTTTTCAAATTGAAATTTGCATGGAAAAAGAGGAAAAAGGAAAACACATAACTGCTTTAGAGAATATTAAAATGAATTCTGAAATAGTTTAGAAGAGAAATCACATGAATTTAAATTTCTAAGTCTAGAGCATCATCAAATGAATTCTAGACTTTTAACTCTCCAATTTAAAAGAGGAACTTGCAAATGGAATTTTAAAGACACAAGAAACACACACTATGAAAGAAGACAAAACTCATATCACAACCAATTAGAATCTTTTCATAAACAATTCAAAAAATTGCTTATGCATCATATATTCAGTTTAGCTCCATGATTTTACAAAGTCTACCTGCAACGAGGGTAGGCCCCCTCCTCCTCTCATGCTTTTTATATGCTCGGGATGATATATATAGAGGAGTTACTTGTGGAATTCAAAATGATTAAACTTCCCCATAAATCTAAAAAAGAGAGGTCAGTTACAAAAAGGAGTAATGTATAACGACAGTTCTCCTACTTTAAAGGGATCGTTACGAACAGGTCTGACATATCTGGGGATTTTTCCTTTGAACGCCATATGTCCAAAATTTGTTGGAACATACTCAGTTCTACCTGAGAATTCATTCCAGCTTGGTGATGTCCTCCTTTAGAGAGCTCAACCAGGCTAGTTGATTTTCCCCAGTGCTCTCAACCGCCTCAACTCTGTTTTTTGTCTTCTGTCGTTTGCTCCGTTTCTTCTTCATTGATCGCTTGTAGAGTTTGTCTATGTGTCCGTTGATGATTAGGTTCCTCATAACAGGATTTAATCTGACCTCTGATTCTGGTTCTGTAGCAGGGTCAGTATGGAATTTGGTTGCTAATATCTGCGCAATCGACCTTTATTTCTTACTCATTGATAAACACGTCATGTTAGTCGAAAACCTTGTTCCACTGGATATTGCTTGATTGGATTCGTCCATGTATTCTAATTTTGCAGAGACCACGATTTTTGTTTTCCTTAACTCTACATGAATTAAAAAGTCGATCCAGTTTGAGACGATGATTTCCCGAAGCAGAATAAAACCACCCATATTTGAAGATCATTAGTTATTGAGTTCTAATCATGACTTATTGACAATAATACTTGTAGGTACATTGCTTGGCCAATCTATTTCAAATGATGAGTCTTTGAGTTAGTTATCCAGTGACGTTCACTTGACATTTTTCGGATGTGAAGTACCTGAACGAGTGACGTGAGGTGATTTGAATAGCTGTCACCTGCCCCCACACGAATTGTTGATTTGACATATTAGACCACATGACATTGGGGCTTTTGGGAAAATGGTTTCAGGCAGACCGCTTTTCGCCCTGATGTACCTCTAACGGCGCCACGCATCCACGAATAAAACCACAGTATATTTCCTCGACCTGCCTTCGCATAATTAAGTTCCATGCTATTTCGTCGTCCGATATGGGTCTCGACCGTTGATTTGGGCCGCCTCTAAATGTATGGTCTGTTTGGTCTTTTCCTTTGCGCTTCCGCTATATTCATCCACATGCCGCCATATATGTCCCGGACTTCCAAATCGTGCCATGTCTCTACATCACTTTAGTCCTCCACTAAATTTGAAAATTGGATTTCGAGTATAATTGTTATGGTGGTAACACTTTCCACAACTTTGTTGAGATTTCGATTGTAACACTTGTATGCTTTCCTTGTGCTCGAGTAACCAACAAGTATGCCTTTTTCCACACGAGAATCAAACTTTCCCATTCTACCATCTTCTCTTTTGATGTAGCATTTGCTTCCAAGAACTTTGAAGTGCTTCACATTTGTTGGTATTCCTTTCCATAGCTCGTATGGATTTTTGTCACTATTTTTTATGAGCATTACTCTATTTTGAATGTGAACTATTGTATGCATTGCATGTGTCCAAAAAAAAACTGTCAACTTAGAATCCATTAACATTGTTTGATTCATTTTCTGTACTATAATGTTCTTTATTTCAACAACTCCATTTTGTTGAGGTGTCCTAGTAACAAAGAATTGCCTTTTTATTCCATACTTGCTACATAAATCCAAAATTTCCTTTTAAGTAAACTCTCCTCCATTGTCCGATCTCAAACATTTGATTTTTGAATCCATTTCATTTTCATCCATTTCCTTGTATAGCTTGAAGTTTTCAAATTCTTCGTATTTCTTCATGAGAAAAAAAACTGTAGTCATTCTTGTATAATTATCAACCAATAACATAAAGTATTGCTCACCTTTTAAACCCTTTGTTCTAGTTGGTCCAACTAGAAAAATATGCACAATTTCCAGTGGTTTTGTTGTGGATTTTTCCTTTGATTTGAGCATGTTCTTCGTTTGTTTTCCTTGTTGACAATGCTTGCATAATGTGTTGGTTGGCTTCATGATCTGGGACATTTCTTCGAATGCTTCTTTTTTGTTGATTTTGATGAGGTTATCGAAGTTTATGTGACCCATTCTTCAATTCCATAGCCAAAATTCATCTTCCTTTCCTATATAACACTTTTCATTTCCAATTTCACTAAATACATATATGTTGCTTGAAGTTCTTATAGTTGTTGCAATCAATTTTCCTAAACCTTATTTTCTTATCTCACACTTCTGTGTACCGAACATAATTTTTTGACTTTGGTTACACATTTGACTTACACTTACAAGATTATGTTTCATATCTTCCACTAGTAAAACATTTTTTCCTTGGTATTCTTGTTTCCAATTATGATTGTTCCCTTTCCAATGATTCTAGCGGAGTCGTCGTTTCCAAAGGAGATCGATCCATCTCTTTCCTTTCCCAATGTTAGAAACTTGTCTTCATCATCCGTCACATGATTTGATCAGCCACTGTCAACATACCAACCACGTTTCTTGTGTTTAGCTTGTAGAGTAAGTGTGAATTCTTCATTGTTATATTGATTCTTCTT
Source organism: Picea engelmannii (assembly GCA_009831015.1). Taxonomy (NCBI): domain Eukaryota; kingdom Viridiplantae; phylum Streptophyta; class Pinopsida; order Pinales; family Pinaceae; genus Picea; species Picea engelmannii. The sequence goes on from ML778266.1 coordinate 285,606, forward strand.
TCTTATCCATATTCTCTATTGAGGTTCCTGTCTATGACTGTTGTTATTCTATTGTGATTCTCCAAGAGGGACTACCATTCTACAAAATTTGGCCATGTGTCCAAAGTTGTTGCACTTATAGCATTCCACTTCAACGCTCAATGATTCAAACATGTTGTAGCTTCTTCTCTGTGTTTCACTAGGCCTTCTTGGATGACCATTTTGTACACGACTTTAAAATTTGTTTTTGTTCCTGCTATTAGCTCGGTAATTTACATATTTATTTCCAAAATTATTAAATGCATAACATAAACCAAAAAATATAGTTTGATACCTGGGAGTTGAATATCTTATAAAAGGATTTACTCTTTTGAATCCTTCTTCTTCTTGAGGCATGTTTGTTTCTGATTGTCGTTGATTCTGAAATCTAAATCCTCTAGGTGTAGGAGTGTCCCTGTGATCTTCCTTGTAAAACTTCTTGTCTCACTAGTGCATTTGGGTCAAATTCCGATGGCACATTCATCATAATTGCCACTTCCTATTGTCGGAAGAACGACAAACATCGGACCCCCTCAAACATTGTTTCACGGGACGTCACTTTTTCGTCGACATAGTTTTCGTCTGTATTGCGACGTTATATGACGCCACGTGTCATCATAAATTGGATTGTCCAACCCCATATGGACATCGTAAGACCGACGTCTAGGTCGTGGCAATACCGACGTTGTAGATGTGGCAAAAGGGACGTTTCAGACGTGGCAAGACCGACGTTTCAGACGTGGCAAGACAGATGTTTCAAAGGTGGCAAGAGTGACGTTATAGAGGTGGCAAGAGAGACGTTCCAGAGGTGGCAAAAGAGACGTTCTTAAGGTGGCAAGAGAGACGTTTTAAAGGTGGAAAGAGCGACATTTCAGAGGTGGAAAGAGAGACGTTTTGAAGGTGGAAAGACTGACGGGATGAGGTATTAGCTTCGACGTGGTTGCTATGGGAGCGACACTCTTGGATGTGGCAAGAACAACGTCCATCAGGTGGCAAGAGCGACGACCTGGAGTTACTAGCTTCGACGTGGTTGCTATGGGAGCGACAATCTTGGAGGTGGAAAGAGAGACGTCTTGGACGTGGCAATAGCGACGGGAAGAGAGTGAAAGATGTCGCAATTGAGACGATTGTGTAGGTATTTAAAAAAAAAAATACAATATCAATATCAAGACCTAATAGTCATTTCAAGCCCAAAGGAGGGGTAAGTCATATAGGTTCTCTGGGAAAAAACCTACCTATACCTTGGCCCAAAGGTTCCTCCTCCTAAGCTCCTTAGATAAAAGCACATGAAGGGAAATAACATATATCTTTGAGAAAGAGTGACCTACAATGATAGTCTAGTAGTTGTTTGAATCAACCATGGAACAAATTTGTGGATAGGGTGGATAGTGTGGTCAGACCATGCCTACGATAACCCTAAGCATACACATGGTTAAATAAATTAGCGATGTAATCAACAAGTATATGTATACTAGGTTTGAAAAACTCGGCCTAGAAGTTATCCTCATATGCATCTCTATTGGTATTAATCTCCCAAATTGCCCATCAGATATCGGTGTAAAAAGAACATGGCATGAAGATGGGGGGCGATGTGACTAAAGGAGGAGGTTTCCTAGGTACATCATAAAGGGTAGTAGTGTGGGTGATCATGGATTTGGGATCAAGGTCAATAGGGAGACTAGAATGGTAGGGAAATATGGTGTTTGCACCAATAGGATTTGGTAAAATGGCTAAGGGATGCACGCAACTCATGTCTA
>ML778266.1:295224-313164 GCA_009831015.1 Picea engelmannii
TAATTCATCATGTTTGACTATAGTTGACCATATTTAACGTGGTTGACTCATATTGACCATCTTAATAACCTACACTTGTTCTAAACCTACAACTAGCACACTAGTTTCCATTAAGGCTTAAGGAAGCTTTTCTCATGATACCAGTTTACTACTCACTTGGCATCCAACCTCTCAAGTACTCAATGCTCCGACACTGAAATTTTCATGATGGTCCCAAATAGATTCTAACCCTTTACACACTATAATCATTTACCCCTATAACTCATGACATGAAAATCACACCCTAAAACATTCTAACCACTAACTACTATGACCCCAAAGCGTCGTTATTATAGCAAACTTGTCGCAACATCCGTCAAATGCAACGTATTTATAGATTTTGTAACGTCGCAATTCCGACGTAAAAAAAACCTAAGTGACCGTTGGTATTTTGACTTGGTCAACATACTAAGGTGACCGTTGGAGGGGAAAACCTAGTTTCCAAAACGTCACAATTGCGACATCAATCTTCACAAATGTGGCAAGAACAACGTATATGTCACAAACGTGGTAAGAGAGACGTTTTGGTGGAAAACGTGGCAAGAGAGACGTTAACGTGGCAAGAGAGACGTCAACGTGGCAAGACCGACGTTATCGGGAAATATGATTTTTTTTTTTTTAATTTCTTCTATTTTGCGACAATATGGACAATTTTGTCCATAACGCCGCAAATAAAACGTCGGAATTTTTACAATATGTACTAGTGTCTCCTCTGATTGTCTCTACAAATCTTCTTGGTTGTATTTCTTGATCTGTAGTTTTAGATCTTGATCCTCTTTTTGTCTGATTGTATCCTAGCCTAGAATTGTCATGATGTGGCCTCTGATTGTTGATAATTTTATCCAAAACCTTTGAGCTATTCTACATGGTTTTTTGTTGAAGGTCTTTTCTCAATGTGACAATCTCTGCTTCTAAATTTCCAATGATCATGTCCATTTATTCCAATTGTTATTTAAGTTCTTCTTATATTATTTTGTCTTCTTCAACTTGGATTTTTAAATTAGAGATCTTCTGCTCCAATTCTTCAAAGTTGAGTTTTGTGTTTCCTCTTTTCTTTTTAGTTCTTCCTGTAGTGATTTTTTTTCTTCTTTTCCCTTATTATAACATCTATGGCACTCAACAATTGTTCTCTATTTTCAACTTCTGCCTCTTCATATTCTTCTTCTGTCTCTTCTTTATTGGATTTTTCTATTTCCATGAATATAATTTTTTTTGTCTCACTTTCACTGACTTCATCTTTGCCTGATGAGGAGTTGTCTTCTTTGGTGCAATTTTTTTTCTTGAAGACTTTGTTTTTGGTTCTTTTGTCTTTATTTGTTTGTTTTCTATTTGAATCCTCTTATTCATTTATTTTATTTTTCTTATGAGGACATATTTTATCAAAATGATCAATATCATCACAATTAAAACAAATCAATGGAATCTTACCTCTATATCTTCCACCGGTTTTCTTTTTCAGTCTTCTAACGAAGTTGGCTACTTCTTCATCGTCTTCTGAGATGTCATTGTTTCTTATATCTTATTTTTTTATTTTTCTTTCCTTTTTTCTTTGAATTCTTGGATGCTTTGAATGTTGCTTCTTTTATACCTAAATTTTCTTGTTCAGTTCTCATTTCATAGGCTGTCAAAATTCTATGTAGTTCATCCATTCTTAGTGAATCCAAATCTATTCTTTCTTTTAGTGTTGAGACCTTAGGATCAAATATCATTGGAAGAGATGTTAGTACCTTTTGAACAATTGTAGATTCATCAACTTCTTCTCCCAATCCTCTAATTTCATTCACTATTTCATCAAGTCGTAAGAAGTAAGTTACAATATTCTCATCTTCTTTCATTTTTAGTTGTTCAAATTGACCTCTGTAAGTTTGAAGCTTTGTTGCCTTGAATTTTTCATCTCCTTCATAAATATTATGAAGTTTATCCCAAATCTCTTTTGCAGAGATGCAATGCATAAATTTACCATATATTGAATCACTAAGACCATTCAGAAGTGCATTTTTGGCTTTTGAATTGTTTAGACTGAGTTTCCTTTCGTTGTCATTTGTTGGTGGAATTGTTGGTTCTTTATATCCATTTAAAACTAATTTCCAAACCTAAAATCCTCGTGCTTGTACATATGTTTTCATCCTTCCGCTCAATAATGCATAGTTCTATCCATCAAACTATGGTATTCCATTTTTATACATATTGTTTCTCTCCATGATCTACCTTTCAGTGGTTAAACTGATTTCTGAAGGAACCTGGTCTGATACCAATTGTTGGATAACTGAGAGGGGGGTGAATCAGTAATAGATATTTTTAATCATTTTTTTTTTTAACGAGAACGGTTATGTTGCATTAATCGGCTTTCTGGCAAGCCTGAATCAGAAAGTTACATATATGAAGAAGGTTGGTGACCTCTAACAGTGCTGCCAACCTTCTTGTGAATGTCGTGGGGAACCAATCCCATTTTCTTCTTGAACTAATTCGAGAAAATGACAAAAATTGCATACATGAGTAAATTCTCACAAATTGTGAGCATAGTAGAAGACAGAAGCAAAGCATTAAACTGAGGGGGATGAAAATTTCCCCTTAATGTAGGGGTCCAACTTTTTCTGAGAACCTAAAGAAATGTTGGAGGCCGCCTCCTTTTCTCTGCGCGCTTTATTGGTCTTTCACCCTCGGGTAAGGGGTGGAGACGGAACTGAATTGTCTTCCAGTTCAGAAGTTTCCACAGAGCCTCTAGAAGGGACTGAAACAACCAGACCTGCAGAGGCAGAAAGTTTCGGAACTGAAGCCCGAGTTTCTTTTGCTGCCATTGTTTCTGGGGGGGTGGAATCCGGAGGGCTTTCGTCTGCCGGGGGATCTTCCTTAACTGTTGTTGCTTCTGGATCTAGGGCTTCATCCTCCTTCAGCGCATCAAAGCTGTTTTTATTTTCTAGAGTTGCCTCTGCCGTATGGGTGGCCGTTGGGGCCTGGGCTAACGGATCCTTTCGCCTTGGTTGCCTTCATCAGTTAGTTACTGGCTGAAAATCATCTTCTTTGACTGGTCCCGGCTCCTCAGAGGTTTTGGGGCAGCTTTTTGCGAAATGACCGTAAGCGTGGCGCCAGAGGCACTTAAAAGGAATCTGCTCGTAGTCCAGCTCTTGGATATGGCACCATTCCCCCAGGGAGAGATTAATGGTGTCCGGAAGTCCTTTTTCAAGATTAACCTCAACACAAATATGAGCGCAGGTAAACTGATCCCCCTTCGGCTCCGCCCTGTCCAGGAAACGCCCAAGCTTATTTCCAATGTCCTCCAGAGAGCTTATCCCCCAGAGATGCAATGGAAGGTGAGGCAGCCTAACCCAAACAGGGGCTGTTGTGATCTCGGCTCCGGGGTTGAAGTCAAGAGTCCAGGGGGCTAAGAATAGCCCTCTCGACCCCATGAAATAGGGACCAGATCTGAAAACTAAATCACGGTCCACTTTCCTCGTGAAGCTGAAGACAAAAAAACCCCTGCCTACTGCATACAGAGTAACGTTTCCCTATATCAACATCTTCCAACGATCATCCATCCATGCCTCCACTATTTTGGGGCTTGGCCATAACCCCGTAAACTTTTCGATGAGGGCATTTTCTGCTAGAAGGAGGGCAAGCTTGCAAGGGTCCTCTGGATCTAGCTCCAGAGAAGGAATCTCCTCCATCTTCTTAACAAACTTAGACGAGAGAGAAGGCTTGGATTTAGGTCCTGCTGAGCGGACTAACGTTTTGAAAGCTTCCAAAGGGCCTTTTTCCAACTCAGCGATCGGGACTGGGGCCATCGTAGGAGGCGGCGACCACCAGCAAGCAAGAGGCGGAGAAAGTCGCAGAGGCCACTTCTCCAAAACGCATGCCAAACGAAGCCGCAGGCGAGAGGGATCTGCGACCCTGTATTCAAAGGGGGACCCTGGTCGCTGCTCCAGTCGAAGACCCGCCCCTGCAATCAAAACCAAAACGCATGCAAACTCAGGCGAGAGGGACACTCTGATACGCCGATCCTTGGCCCTGTATTCATCCCTGGTCGCTGCTACAGTCGAAGGCGCGTCCCTGCAATCAAAACCAGATCGGAGGCGGCTAGGGTTTAGGCCCTAGCCGCGTTGCTTCCGTCTCGCTCCATCTGGCTCTGAACCCTGATTGAAACTATGCAAAAAGTTGAAGGACATGGGGGTGGGCTTTGATCCACTTATGTGTGCACGGGTCACGATACCATTTATTATAGTATCTCTGGGTGCAACCACACGTTCGAACACTACCTCAAGGTGTCCCCATGACTCCAGGTAAAGCCCTCACGAGAATTGAACCTTGCCCAACGGTGAAAAACTCCTCGCTTTCCACCATTGGATCCAACCCCTTTGGGCGATATTTTTAATCATTTTAACCACATTATGTAAGTGTTATTTATCTTTATGATCAATGTAACATTATCATCCAATAAGTTCAGAGTAAATAAACCATAAACAATGAATAATCACACACATGCACAATACACCAATATTTTTACGTGGAAAACCAATGCGGGAGAAAACCACAAAATGGTTTTTCTTATATGTCTTTGTTGGTTGGATCTCTAACTTCTTACCTCTTCTTAGGTTTACCCAGGTTCATATCTCAATATGTCTCCAACAAAACCCTCTAAAACTATTGGCCCTCCTGGTAAACTAGAAGGCAACGCTACGTGTAGAGTGCAGAATGCAGTCTCACCCAAGATGGCTTTATGGGCGATTGCAATGCTCAATTTGTTGCAGTCTAGGAATGAGTGTGTATATGGGAGTGTATTCTATCTTTATTTATGCATTAATTTTTTTATTGATTCAAGTATTTTTGAGATTCATTCATCTTTATCCTTATGCATGCAGGATAATACATCTAGTAAATCATTCATTCATAAGATAATCATTCACATAAAGTAAACAATAAGTAAACAACTCACAAAACACAAGTTTTACCATGGTTCACCCCCTCCTAGGGCTACGTCCACAAAGATTTGGCTTCTTTTCTCTTTTATTTAATCCACTGCAAAATTTGGTGTTGTGCGCATTACATATTCAATCATACAATCATGATGAGGTTAAGGGACCTCTGTGAGGCGGACTACATCACATCAGGCTCCTCAACTATGACCTAAACCTCAAAATCTAGATTATTTGACTCTTCTACAACCTTATTACAATTGACAGTCTCTCCACAATCATAATAATCGTCATTAGGTCAACAACAACCTCTAACCTAGACCTCCTAGGTTCTTATTTATACTATTTTATAGGTTTATAGACGTTACAATCCTTATAAAAAACACTAACCCTATTATCATTAGGCTTGTATGCCTACGCACCATGTTGTTTTTTCTCTCGCATGATGCTTTTCCTTCTTTTTCTGCATTTTTCTTTCTTGCCATCCGTTGCATGCACTCCAAAATTAGGTCTTCCTTTCCAAAATTAGGTCTTTCCCCACATAGTTATTTTCTCCAAAAATAGACCTATTGTTGGCACAAGGGCAGACCCAGGGTTGAGCTCCAAGAGAGCACCAACAAGCCTTAACTACTGGCCCTTTCGGTAACACCTGCGAAGCAGATGCAGTCTCACCCGAAGCAATTATGAGGGGGTTGCAAGACATAGATGTCTACAACCAAAGGGAATATCAAGTGGATCTAACACAAGAACAACACAAAATTCATATATCACTTATCAATTTAGATATATTCTGCACATCTACTTATCAAATCTAAAACAATAATGCAATCACAATATATCAATGACAGAGACAAAAGATCAATCACACACAACACAAAATATACATGGTTCACCCTCTCTCTAGGGCTACATCCACATAACTGTGCTATATTATATTTAAGTAAAGCATAAAGTTCTTATTTGTGCTCTTAGCTAGCAGATCTTCTTTCTTCCCCTTCGTTTTTCTCCCCTCCCTGTGCACCTAGCTGCAGGGTTGATCTTTGCACCCAACTGAAGATCTTATAATACCAGAAGACTCTCACTCTTAACACTTCTCTCTCTGGATACAATACTCACTCACATCAACAATACAATTAGATCAATAGAAATATCGTACCAACCCAAAAGTACCAACCCAACCCAGGTCCTTTAGACCTTTATTTATACATTACAATAGCTCGCCAACATCCTTAGGTCGAAACCTAGGTTTCCAAAACCCTAGATACAAAAAACCTAGGTGTATAAAACCCTAGGTCAACTTGAACCATATTTTCAGGGCTTTACCAGCCTGTCTTTCCTTTGTTCTCACATGGTGCTCCAAAGAATCCAACGATGGATTTTTCCACTTGCTAACCTGTCCATGATCCTTCTTCCTTGCTTATCTGTCATCCCTAATCTCCTAGTCCAACGACTTTCTTTCTTGGGCTTCGCTCCATCTTTTCTACTCTTTTGTTCACTTCGACCCAATAACAGTCACTGTGTCTTTTGTGCAGTTCACATTCTCCCTTTTTTTCCTTGATCTTCGCTTGTTTCCACACCCAAGGGCCAATAGGCCCCCAACACTCACCTGTGACTCATCTTGAGGCACTTCAGATTTGAGCTTCCTGTTTTACTTCGACTCTAGGATGCGTAGTGTAGCCTCTATGTTCTGCTCTTTTCCTCCTCTCCATCCCTTGTGCAAACTTCCTTTTCTGTGTCTGGTACCTAGTTTCAACTGCACCTGGTACCTAGACCCTTTTCTTTATGCTTTCACTGAGAGCTGTGAGGCAACTAGTTGTCATAGTACAACTTCAACCGGCTCCCATTCACTAATCCTTCCTTCCACTCCCCATTCAGAGTCTTCAATTGCGCAACTCCTCCCTCTGTAACATAAGCGATCTCGTATGGCTCTAGCTAATGTGTTATGAACTTCCCAGGATGTTTTATGAACTTGTTGTCATATACCAATACTAGATCACCTTGTTTGAATGCCTTCTTCTTGATGTGCCTATCATGATAGGCCTTCTCTCTTTCCTTTTGAACCTGCTGATGGAATCCTGCAATGAATCTGTCTTCTTCCAATTCAACCAACTGTGCAAGCTTCTCTTGAACAATGTCAAGGTCATCCATATCTGTAAAGGCAACAATTCTCAGGCTTGGTACCAGATATTCCATTGGAACAACAACCTCAAGATGATATACCAACTTGAAGGGGGTCTGCATTGTCAGCTTCTTACAAGTGGTTCTAAAGGCCCATAATACTAATGGTACTCTTAAATCCCAATCATCTGTGTTCACACAACAAATCTTGGTTAGTGTTGTTTCCAAAATCTTGTTGAATGCTTCAATTGTCCCATTTGCTTGTGGATGGTACGATGTGCTCTTCTGATGGTGGACTGCAAATTCTTCAGTCAAGGCTTCAACTATCTTATTGATGAAATGTGTTCCTTGATCACTCATAAGGATATTTGGGCATCCAAACCTAGTTATGATGTCATCAAATATGAAGCGCACAATTGTATTTGCACTACAGTCCTTGATTGCTCTTGCTTCGACCCATCTAGTCAAGTATTCTGTTGCTGTAATTATGTACCTTGCTCCTGTATGCTTTCCTGGTGGATTTATAGGTCCAACAAAGTCAATGGCCCATTTCTCAAATGCTTGTAGGGTCAGTTGTGGTGCCAATGGAATTTCATCTCTTTTGGATGGTTTCCCAACTCTTTGGCATACATCGCAGGCTCTGGAATAGTCTTTAGCATCTCTGTGTAAGGTATGCCACTAAAGGCTAGCTCTTGGAACCTTCTGCGTAGTTGATTTTCCTGCATGATGTCCTCATGCGATGCCTTATGAGATTTGGCAAGGATCAATGGTCATTTTGCCTCCATAACACACCTTCTCAATATCTCATTAGGTCCCATCTTGTATAGATGTCCGACTATAAGTGAGAAATATGCAGCGCACACTACTAGCTATTTCTTCTAAGGAATTGTATACTCACTAGGTTCCATTCCTATTTATAGGAATTGGACTATCTCTGCGAAGTGGTCATCGATCTTTCTAATGTTCAGCAATTGTGCATCCGACAGTGCATATTCTAAACTAGTCGTCTCTTCACCATGTTCCAACCTTGACAAGTGGTCAGGACCTTTGTTCATTCTACTTGGCTTTACTATGATCTCAAAATCATATTCTTGAAATAACAACAACCATCTACATATCCTTCCCCCCAACACTGGCTTGTTGACTAGGTATTTCAGTGCAAAGTGATCAATAAACATTTTAAAGTGTCCGCCCAACAAGTAGTGGCGAAATTTCTGCAATGCATACACCATGGCCAATCCTTCTCGCTCAGTGGTGTTGTAGTTGATCTCAACAGTTGATAGTTTTCTGCTAGCAAAGGCTAACAGGTGGACAATATATCCTTCTCCCGGCTGTGCTAACACAACTCCTAAAGCAATGTAAGACACATCGACATGCACATGAAAATCCTTGGTCCAATCTGGGAAAAACAGAATGGGTGCAGTAACCATTTTCTATTTCAGTGTGTCAAAGCTCGGATGGCATTCCTCTGTCCAACTAAACTGACAATCCTTCTTCAAGAGTTTTTCCATGGGTGTTCTAATCTGAGCATATCCCTTGATGAACTTCCTGTAATAGCCAGTATGTCCCAGCGCAGTGCGTAGTTGTTTGACTGAAATGGGAGGTGGAAAATCAACTATAATGGAAATTTTAGATGGATCAACCAACAATCCCTACTTGCATACAATATGACCTAGCAGTACTCCAAATGGTGAGAAGAAGATGCACTTCTTCAGATTCAAAGTAATTTGACACTGCCTTCATTTATCCAACATTAGCCTTAGACATTCAATGTGATTTTTCAACAAACTAAACACAGTCCAGTCATCAAAATATGCTTCTAGGAATTTATGAAAAAATTCTTTGAATGCTTCGACCACCACCCTGGAAAAGATGGCTGGTGCATTCCTCAATCTGAATGGCATCACTGTATATTGGTAGGATCCTCATTCTATTGCAAATGTGGTCTTATGGCGGTCTTCCTTGGCAATCCGGATCTGATGGTATCCTGAAAATCCATCTGTAAAAGAATATACTTCATGGCCTCCCACATTATCTAACACTTCGTCAGTGAATGGTGTAGGGAAGGGGTCATGCAAACAAGCATCATTCAGCTTCCTAAGGTCTACACATATCCTGATTTCTCCTGTTTTCTTGTCTTGCACCACCATAGGGCTTATCCACTCTGACTCTTCGACAACTTATATAATTCCTACTTCCAACATTCTATCAAGCTCAATATTCACTTTCTCCTTATATTTAGGGTTCAGTATGTAAGGTCTCTGTTTGACTGGTCTAGCATCTGGCTTCAAAGGGATCCTCATCTCTCCCATAGGCCCTTTAATGCCCTTCATATCAGTGAACTTGGTTAGAAACAAGTCTTGATATTCATGCAATAACTTTGTAATTTTATCAATGGTAGAAGCATCCCAATAATCTCCAACGTTTGCAAACTTTGGTGTCTTCTCTATTCCAATATTAACTTTCTTAATATTGATTGTATTTCTAATGAATGGAAGCTCAACTCTTGGTCCTTCCCCATCTCTTTGGCCCTCTATTTCCTCGATGTTCACCTTCCTCGGATCATCGTCTTCATCAACATTGATGTTGTAGTAGCCTTGCAATTTCTCGAGAGGCGTAGTCCATTCATCCTCTTCTTGTTCCAAAGGAAGGTTGGATGCCTCCTCAAATACTTTTTGTCTCACAATCTGTAATTCTTGATCTACTGATGGATATTGACTTTCAAATAAGAAGGTAGTTACAAAATTCTGAGTCATACCTTTTTTGTGGTGGGAAATCCCCCTATGGACTAGCATTTAGGGTTATATTATGCATGCAGATAAGACCGAAATAATCCTACTTTCTACCTTCATCCCAGACCTAATCCCCATTTCTTTTAAGAAAATACATGGTTAAACGAACATACCTTGTTTCAGACGTTCGATGTCGATCCTTCTTCGTGCTTGATCGCTTGTTGGCAACTATCCTCTCAAGACTGACCTGCATACAAAACAAACAACAAACTCTACATGCATTTTTTCTACAAATTAATGGGTTAGAGATTCAAACATATATTCACTAAACTATTAAGAACTCATATAGTGGGATGGGAAAATAATTTCTTTATTATTAACTTTAATGAATCAACTTACAATGTTGAGACTGACCACTGCTCCACGAACCTGATCTCGGGCTCCTCTTCAAATGTCCTCCAACTTCTTTGCTTTGTATCTCTCTTTGCACAAGGATGGCTAAAGGGTTGGGACAATGGGAATGTGCAATTGGGTAGAGTTTCTTTACTCTTATTCTCCTCTTCCAAATGGGACCCCTAACCCTTCTTTTATAGGCTAGAAGAAGCTAGGTATTTGGACGAACCCTCGGCCATGCATGGCTGGGAGTTTCAGTTAACTCACCCAAAGCTGTGTGTTCCGTCAACAACTTTCCTTTTTTCATGCTTTTGTAGGTACACGTAGGCTGTTTTGGGTCAGCTAGCATGTACATGCATACAGTAATGGAGTAGGGCATGTGGGCCCTTATAAAAGAGGTTTTTTAAAGAGTTGTTCAGTAGTGCTTTGGCAAAGAAGGGATCTGAGATGACCTGATACCAGGTAAGCATGTATGGTGCAAATTAGGGTAATAACAACCTTGCCAATCTGTAGTGATGAGGCATAGTTCTGCTTGAAGGTACCAGTTGATAGGTGTCGTGTCCAGCGTGTTGATGAATTTGTGTACCCACTACTCTTGTGGGATATGGCTCCAGGATTCCTCACAGCTTTGCACATGGTCCTTTGGGCAGCTTCAACCTGTGTAGCGAACGTCATAGCCTTCTACTTGTGCCGCGAACCGCGCTGTCATCAAAGTACGACATTGTGTCCAGTCTGTGATATTACTTTTTTGCGTCCCCCACCATCTTTCTGGTGTGGATTTCAAGGCCCCGTCCATTGCCAACAACCTCTGTTGTGTTGGTACACTTTCTTCAAAGTCTGATAGGAAGGCTTCTAATGGATTCATACCATCAAATGTGGGTAAGTTACTTACTGTTGTGTCGATCTAGCGAACTTCTCTGGTTAATCTAGCACATCTTCTTGTAGATACTTCATACATCTTATTCTTCCAGTTCTCTAGTGCTTCTTCTGAGTCTGATGAACATGTGCTATCACTTCACTAGCTTAAGTTTCCATTGGTTGTGGGATTAATGTAGTCTTGTTGTCTGGCTGCTAATTTGTATATGTTTTCTAGTGCATATGCGTGGTCTTCTTCTCTGATAGGTTCTGTGTACCGTCGACCTTCATATGGATCTAAAGGTGCGATGACCCTAAGGCCATATTTTTCAAAAGTCATACATCTCTTCTTTAAATCAACCACTATGGAATTATTGAAAGCCCAATCAATTCCTAACAGCGCGGGGTAAGGACAACTGTCATCAACAATCTCAATTACCTCAAAATCTGCAAATGTTCTCACTCCATCAATGTCCACAGGGACATGTTCTAATCTGCCAAAAGGGCTTAGAGCTTGCTGATTAGCCATCCTAATCCTGATAGGGGAATATATCAACTTCAGTTTTCCCATCAGTGCCCAGGTTTGCTTCGTCATGACATTGACCTCCGACCCTAAGTCGAGGACCACATAGTCTATCTCATACTCTCCTATTTGAGCATTCAAATGTAATTCCTTATTTGTCCTTCTCTTCTTACCAATTTGGTGTACTTCCCTATTCAGTAAGGGGTCTATATTTCCTAGCTCATATTGTCTGATTAAATTTTGTAACTCTTGTACAACACTTTCATCTTGAATCAACTTAATACAAGTATACAAAAAGTCCATGATCTTTCTTACCTCTTTTCCTTCTTTTGGCGAAGCAGTCTGATCAAATGCTAGAGGCATTCCATATTCTCTCACTTCTGGTCTTGTCTTTGATGAAGAAACTTGGTCTCCTCTGAACTCTATTCTTGCTTCCTCAAATATCTGTCTTTCTTTTTTTGCATCAAAAGTTTGGGTCTTCTCTGTAGCTTTCCTGATTCTTGAGTCTTCTGTAATATTCTCTTGGGTCATTCTGTCATCTCTTGTAAAAATCCCTCCTCTTGTTATAACATCGACTCTAGGGTCTTCTCCGTGAGGCTCAACATATATCAGTTTCACTTGCAGGTTCTGCTAAGGTCCTCGTCTTTCTTGAAGCTCAGCTAGCAGCACAAGACAATCTTCTATAACATGGTCAAACGAATTGCAGTAGCTGCAAGTGGTACAAAGGTTATGAAAATCCCTCGCAAGGTGTCCTGGTTGTGCCCAGTTATAACAGATGATTTTTCCACGGCCTCGACCCATTCCTCCTCCTCGTTCTCTTCCTCTGAATCCACCGCGAGGATTAAAGTTTCCTCTCCTAGGAGAGTTATACTGCGTAGTGTTTCCTTCTTACTGTACTTCACCTTGAATCTTATATATGTCTCTCAACCTTTCATGCATGAGATCGTAATCCCTACAATCCCTATCATCATGTCCTACGTACTTACAGAATGTACAGTACAATATTGTAGGTGTCTGAACATACTTTTGCATGTAGTATCACTCGCCAGGGTGATGTCTATTTTTGCATACTTCGCACCAAGGTAAGGTGACTTGCTTCAAAGGGCTCAGAGCTCCAGAATCAAAGTATTCATTGAATAGGGGACAATGTTACTTATCATGGCCTTCTAATATGCATTTGACACACCAAATGTCTTCTCTTTTATATTTTCCTTTGTCTTTCTTCATATCTTCGACCTGCAGAGACAAACTAGTTAGATGACTCAAGATCTGACTCATAACTGAGATGGATTCTCCCATAGGGGTTGATTCTAGCTTCATGGCGATCTCTAGCGCCTCAAACAGTGAAGCAATCTTCTATTGCATTAGAGGAACCTGGATGTGTGGCAAGAGCGCATCAATGAACTATTCTTTGTTCTGTTCGTCTGGGATCTGAAAAGTCAATCGACATGTTAGGGTCTTGAATCTCTAGTTGAATTCCCAAATAGGTTCAACTACCTTTTGCTTGATCTCCTTCAGTTCCGTTATACATTGTGACCCCAACTTAGGTTTCTTGAAATATGCAATCAACGCATTCTTAATTTGATTCAGTGGCTTAGGCTGTGCAAGTCCTTGAACCAACTTCATGTACCAGCTCAGTGCGCGATCCCTTAGAGTGGTACTAAACTGGGTTCTTTTCATTGCTTCGTCGGTGACATTTTTAATATTCCATACAACTTCACATAAGAACCAGTGCTAGTCAGGATCTTTAGATCCATATCCCCTAAAAATAGGAAGCCTCATCTCATCTTCCATATATATCGCTAGGGTTCCTGACTGAGTATGTGGTGGACTACTATTGATAGTGCTCTGGGTACTCTGGAGGCTGGGATTACTTTGGTTTCTTAATACTACTGAATCAACAGGAGGGATAAAAATACTTACTTCGATGGTCTGCGTAGTTTCCGAGGTTTCAAGTTCTCTTTGGTGAATCTCTTCAGCTTCTCTTTCCTCTGCCCTAGCGGGTTCTGAATGTTCTTCATCTGTCATATCTGCCTCTTCTCCACTGTAGAAATCCTCCTCCCCGTAGTTCTGCTTGAACAGGTTCGCAAGGTGAACTTCTCTGAACACTCTCCCACTATGAGTGTGTCCATCTTCTGTGTCCCTGTCGTTGTTCGAATTCTTGAACATTATCCTTTCTTGATTCGACCAATCTATTGTGTCTTCAATATTTTCTTCTCATGCAATAGAATCTTGATTCTCAGATTCATAAAATGCAGAAATTTCCCTCTGGGTCCCTTAAAGAAATATCTCTTGGCTTGGCTGTATGATTCTACTCTGTCAACAACAAACTCTGTGATGTACCCTCCAATGGTGCTATCAAACCAGTGATCTACATCTCGTGATACAACGTTATCAACTCTTTTGACCTTCTTGATTAGCTCTGACGTCCAAACCACAGGAGGTTTAGATCAGATCTTGAACTGGGTATTTGTTAATCTAGCTAGCCACTCGTATAGCTCCTGATGGATCCCTCAAAAGAATATCTCGTGTATATCGGTAAAAATATATTTCTCTAACCAATCCTCTGAACTAAGATTAGGGTTCTTGTTCTATGCTTTAGCAAAGTCCTTTTCTTGATCCTCTATCCACTTTTGAATATCTATCTTCGATGGAAACCACCTTGACATTCCCTTAAAAAGATTTCTGTCCCAGCAACGAAACCATTTGTTGGCATAGGGGCAGACCCAGGGTTTAGCTCCAAGAGCGCACCAACAAGCCCTAACTACTGGCCCTTTTGGCAACACCTGCGAAGCAAATGCAGTCTCACCCGAAGAATTTATGAGGGGGTTATAGGACAAAGATGTCTACAACCAAAGGGAATATCAAGTGGATTTAACACAAGAAAAACACAACATTCATATATCACTTATCAATTTAGATCTATTATGCACATCTACTTATCATATCTAAAACAGTAATGCAATCACAGTATATCAATGACAGAGACAGAAGATCAATCACACACAACACAAAATATACATGGTTCACCCTCTCTCTAGGGCTATGTCCACATAAATGTGCTATGTTATATTTAAGTAAAACATACAGTTCTTATCTGCGCTCTTAGCGAGCAGATCTTCTTTCTTCTCCTTCGTTTCTCTCCCCTCCCTGTGCACCTAGCTGCAGGGTTGATCTTCGCACCCAACTGAATATCTTACAATACTAGAAGGCTCTCACTCTTAGCACTTCTCTCTCTCTCTCGATACAATACTCACTCAAATCAATAATACAACTATATCAATAGAAATATCGTACCAACCCAAAAGTACTGACCCAAACCAGGTCCTTTAGACCTTTATTTATACATCACAATAGCTCGCCGACAACCTTAAGCCAAAACCCTAGATACAAAACCCTAGGTGTCTAAAATCCTAGGTCAAGTTGACCCATATTTTCAGGGCTTCGCCAGCCTGTCTTTCCTTTCTTCTCGCGCGGTGCTCCAAAGCATCCAACGATGGATTTTTACACTTGCTGACTTATCCACGATCCTTCTTCCTTGCTTATCTGTCATCTCGGATCTCCTCATCCAACGACTTTCTTTCTCGAGCTTCACTCCATCTTTTCTGCTCTTTTGTTCACTTCGACCCAATAATAGTCACTCTGTCTTCCGAGCAGTTCGCATTCTCCCTTTTCTTCCTTGATCTTCACTTGCTTCCATACCCAAGGGACAACACCTGAACCCAAAATATCCTTCCTAGGCCTACACACAACATCACTACCACATCAACCTATTACTATCTGTGTCACTGGAATGATACACCTACTTCTTCTATTGATATATGTACTATTTATACTAATATCTCTACTACTGTTATTGATATCAATATCTCATCAAGACTACAAAAATGCATTCCTCATACCAAGATCCACAAGATAATTCTCCAAATAAACTACTTATGAATCACTAAGACACACATGTTCATGATTTCTTCAAAATACTCACCCTAACACACAAAGGAATACATACCTTCAATCATGTATCTCACCTGAGTTTTATATCCCTGATCTTCACAAATTTTCCTCACAGGTCTGGGACCGTGTGTACTACCTACTCATGAGTATCCATGATTTTCCTCACTGCAACCCGCAGATGTCTATGGTTTTCCTCTTGAAAACTGCGGATATAGTCAAGTAATCCATGTATGAAACCCCTTCTCCATACTCTCAGCTCTTGCAAAATCCTTACTTCACTTGACTTCTCTGTCTTCGACTCACTGCCTCAGACCTCCAACCTGTATTCTCAGAAGTGAATACACATAAGTGATTTGCAATGGACTCTTCTCTGTGTTATATAGGAGAAATTTATTAATGACATGTATTTCATGATGACATGCAAATCACATGCATCTCACAAGAAACATGGTCTCTTATGTTTACTCCACTTTCGTTTTTCCTATAATAATTAATTATCTCTTCAATAAGTAATTATTCCTGCAATAATTAATTATTTTCTATTTACTTCCACTTTACTTTGACATGAAACTTTTCTCAAGGATTGACACCAATCAATAATTAATTATCCTTGTAATAATAAATTAATCTTTTAACAATCATTCTCAACAATTAATTTTTCAATAATTAATCCCTTGTTGCAACCACTTTGATTGGTCAAGCTTCTTGATGACCTTACATGTGGGCACAAATTCAATATATTTTATCTTAGATTATATTGTTTATTGGGGATTTTAAGAGGTTAACTATTGTTTTCTACTACTACTATTATAAGTTCATATTTCATAACATCCGTAAGGATGAAAATTCACATGGACAAGATCTGGTAAACCTCTAGGAAAGAGGTGAAATTTTGAAAGTTGCATTAATTTCCCTAGATCGAGAAAAAATCTACATGGTATGATCTATAAAATTTATTGGATATTCTAATACAACAACTCGTCACAATAGATATTATAATATTATGAAAATCTTAGACCATGCAGAGTATTTTTCCTTAGATCCTAGATTAATTAATTACTAGATTTGCTTGAATTTATGAAACTAAATACACACGAAGATGAAATAATAGGAAAAAATATACATACCATCCACACAATTAAACACAATATGTGTCCTCAGAAACCTTATGTAGGAGAAATCTAGGCTATAAGGTGAGGCCTATGCTATACTCTCTTTTCTTCAGTTATGGAAAGTAAGTACAAAGAAAGAGACACTCACTATGGAGTTGCCTTTGACACTATGGATTGAAGGGATACTATAGAATTTCCTACCTCCTCTGTTATGATCTCAAAGTACCACTCCTTAGATGATCTTATAAACTATGGAACAAGTAAAATGCAAAATAATCGAACTCCCTTCTCCTCCTAGTGGATCGATATTTAACATAGCCCAATAGCCATCTAGGGTTAGGGTTTTGACTTCCTCAACTCACAATTAGTGCTCAGTTTTGGAACTTATAGAATATGATTAAAATTCCACACATGGATAGCCCCATATGTGTGAGTAATGGGGGTTGACGTGGAAACCACTCATACCATGGTGGTCAACAGGACAGGTCAACTTGTGAGAGGCATAAATTTTGAATACAAGCTCTGATTGAGGTTTTTTATGCATCATTGGAAAGGTATCAGAGTGTAGAACACTGTTAAGGGTGTTGGCACAAGATATAAATATTGTTACCAAAAAAAAATATCATTTAATGCCTCAAAATGGATGTGAAAGGTTATGGACCCCAATTTTCCTAATTGGACCCAACCACTATAATGGCCCTGCAAGCCAATTCCTCCAATTTTTCCACCTAGAAAGTGATAATATAGATGAAAAATTATATCATGATCGATTTTGGGTCATACCTCCCCATTTGGGGAGGATTTTGGTCCCCAAAATATTTACTGCAAGATGTGAGGAAATGTTAAGAACCAAACATCAATATAGCATAGAAAAACCTCAGAAAAAGTACTCAACACCTTGAAAAAGAGATAATTTCAAATAATAAGCCTCTTCGAGGGGGCAACCTCCTTTTACCCCACTTAAATGTTCAAGTAAAAGATGATTCAAAATGAAAATGTCTCCTTGGTATATATAGGAGACTAGGAGGTATAATTACAACTAATTTCCTAAAGCTGACATAAATAAAATAACATTACTAATATAATATGCCCCAATTAAGGGGTAATGAGCCAATATTAGGGATTAACATGCCCCTCCCCTTGAGACAAGTGTTGTTCGCAATGCTTGAGTAACTCTGGATGCTTTTGTATAAAAGAATCATCTTCCCAAGTGGAATCTTCAGCCGATAGCTTCCTCCATTTAATGAGATACTCTAAAATGGATCTATTCCTCAGCTGGCGAATTCTTGTGTCAGTGATGGCTT
>ML778266.1:316321-349246 GCA_009831015.1 Picea engelmannii
GTCATAAGCTTGGTGTTGAGATATATTTTCGTCGATATTGCCACAGATTTTTGTTGCAAGTTGCGAGGGTTTTGTGTCTCACATTCAGCATCTGCGTCGTAAGTTATTGTCTTGGCATAAATTGTCATCGCAACTTGCCACACTTCTTCGTTGTTATTGCGATGTAAGTTCGTCGTAATTGCGACGATTCATAGGGATAACTGATCTTGAAGGTGGTGACATGTGGAGCGCTTATTTCTTCGATGTTTCCACGCACACCTGGATCGTGGATATAGCAACGAAATTATTTCGACGAAAAAATATCTCGGCTTTCGTGGAAATTGCGACGTATAAGTGTGGCAATATCAACGAAAAACCATCACAAATTTGGTCATATGTGCTAGTTTTTTCCTGGAAGTTGTCCTTTCAACTCAATATTCCAAAGGTTATGTTGCCCATGTCTTGTATGTTTAGACCTCCTCTGCAAAATTGTTTCTTCCTCCAAATCTACCTGAGCATATGATGTTAATTCCTCTATGGTAGGTAGGACTTGCTCCACCTCTATTGGAAAGTTAGTTGTCATTGATGTCAACCCTAGATGTCAACTCTAGAATAAGTCTAGAAGCATTGATGTCAACCATGGAATATGCATGTTAACCCAAAAATAAGCCTCTAGAAGTGATGGGTTTGTTTAAAGGAATAAGAGATAGGTGTATTTGGAGAAGTCTCCAAAGTGGTTCCCTTATGGCGTAGCTTAAGGGAAACCTCAGGCCTCACCAAGTTATCTTTTTTTTTGTAGTTGGGAGAGTGGGAAGTTCTTGATTGCATGGTCCTCATGGGAAGACACTTTGAATAAGTCTAAAAGAAGCCCATTGGTGTGGTCATGAAGCCCAGAGTTGACTAAGGATAAAGAGGATGGAGAAAATTACAAGTACATGAAAAAAAATCATAGATGAATAATCCTCATCATGTTGTTTCCAACGATAGGTGGTATGCCACATGGTTCCTCACAGTTGAGGAGTTATACCCTCATAAAGTTGAAAGCTCTGAAGAATGTTTAAAAATCACCTAAACGGTTGCAACAAGAAGTTACAAGTCATTAATTAAAGGGTAAAACAATTATAACAAGAAAGTACAGGTCGACCCTAAATTTAAGGAATTAAGTCACTTGGGAAAAGTATAAATACACTTCAAGACACCTCTCATTTGTACACAAGCAAGTTCATTGAATATCTATCAAGTGAAGTTTTGATCTCTTAATGAATGTGAAATGGATAATCTGAGGTAGCAAAGTAGTGTGAAGGTGAAGGTCTCAGAATTGCAGATGGTAGAAGGTTTTTCTGATAAACCCTAATTAAGTAGACCCTCCCTACATGTCAGATATAGATCATCCTACGAGGAACCCCACATGTTGTATGTCACTTGTCTCGCGAGGTCCTACGCGATGAATGGATTTGTCTAGCAAGGTTGAGGTAAAACTTAGTGAAGATGCTATCTTGTGTTTGTTGAATATGATATGCACCAGGTTGGTCTGTTGGTTTGTGATGATATGTATCGGACCTTCTACATGATAAAAATGTATGTTTTCATTTGGTTTAAGGCTTGTATCATAGATGGTATGGAACATGTTTAAAGCATGTTTTGGAGGTCTTGTTGGTACATGGATGCATAAGGTATAGGTCTTGGTGATGTTATGGTTGAGGCATATCTTTGGTATATGCATTGACACATGTCTTGGTGATGTTATGAAATATATTTGGTATATGGTTTGAGGGATATCTTTGTGATGTTGGTACATGCTTGAGGCATATCCTTGGTACATATTTCTTGGATGTTATTGTTCATTTTTAGAGGCACATCTTGGATATATGGTATATGTTTGGTGCATGGTCTGAGGCATATATATTGAGAGATATTGTTGGTACATATCTTGGATGTATTGGAATATATATTTGGCACATGGTTGAGGTACATTATAGGATACTTGGATACATGGTTCGAGGCATGTATTGGCACATTGTTTGAGGTATATCATTGATCATTTGGAATATGATTGAGGGATATGGTTGCCTGCAAATTTTGGATTTTTTGGCACATGTTTGAGATACATATCTTGGATGGTTTGGCACATGCTTAAGGCATGCGTTTGGCATATGGTTTGAGGAGAATTTTGGATATTGAGCACATGGTTTGAGATGTACTTTGTTATGGTACATATATTAGTACATGGTTTATGGATGTTATGGTACATGGTTGATGGATGTTATTGCACACATATCTTAGCACATGATTTGTGATATTGGTATATGATCTATGTGAGTGGATATGGTTCTAGTTCATGATGATGTTGATGATGAAATATCAATATTAGTGACAATAAAAGTGACAATGACAGTGACAAATATAGATACAGTGATAGGGATAGTGACAGGTTGGATGATAGGTTGATTATCCGTGATAGGTTGATTATCAATGACAGGTTTATTATCATTGAAAATGCTAATGACATGTTGAGTCTACACTTATATTTCAGGGAAAAAGGAAGGGGAAAGGAAAGGGGGTCATAGCCTCCTTCCGGTTGGAGTTAGAGAATACAGGGAGTTGGAGCTTCCTTCAGGTTGGAGCTTGGAAATCACTGGGTTGTAGCCTTCTATCAGTTGGAGTCAGTGAACACAGGGAGTTGGAGCTTCCTTAAGGTTGGAGCCTTTAAATCAGGGGGTTGGAACCTCCTTTTAGTTGGAGCTAGAGAATTTAGGGAGTTGTAGCTTCCTTCATGTTGTATCTTGTAAATAGGGGGTTGGATCCTCCTTCCCGTTGGTGCTGGAGGATTTGGAAATTGGTGCTTCCTATGAATGTAATATTTTGACATATAAGAAGTATTTCTATGGTTTTATCCCATTTTGGTTTTCACGTAAAACTCTAGTTTACTTTGTACCTGTGATTATGATGTGATACATTCTTTATGGTTAAATGTTTATGATATATTAAATGCAATCATACATGATACTTGATTGATAAACTTCATGATTACACATTTTTATTAAAAGTGGTAAAAAGTGCTCAATATTGATTCACCCCCCCCTCCGCCCCCCATCTTAGTATCGATGAATATTCCAAAAACCTCGTTATCCAACATGGAAGGCTCATAGAATTTAAAATTCTACATATTCACTATTGATTAAATTTGCATGTATGGGGATAGATTGATTTTGTAGGCATCATTGTTGGACCTTGGTTACGAAAGCAAGCGAATATTAATAAATAAGAGCGAAGTATGAACTGCGTGGAAGGTACATTAACCGAGAACAAGTCAAAGTGGTCAAAGAAGCAGAAAACAAGGAGCGAAGTAAGAGAAAATATATCAGTTGGAAGAGAATATCAAGGAAGACGGATCGACAAAGAATATGGATTGGGGAAAACTCAGCAAGCGGAAGAAGACATCAACGAGTGCTTTGGAGCACCTCATGGAAAAGAGGGAAAGACAAGTTGGCGAAGCCCTTAAAGAACGGGTCAAGTTGACCTAGGGTTTTGGACCTAGGGTTTTTACACCTAGAATTGTGCCATGTAATGTATAAGTAGAGGTCTAGAAGACCTGGAAGGGTTCGTTTTAGGTTGGGTTGTTGATACTATGGTTATTGTTATTCATTGTTGATAATCAATTGTAGAGAACATTGTTGAGACTATATTGTAAGATCTTCAGCTGGGTGTGAAGATCAACCCTGCAGCTGGGTGCCCAGGGAGGGGAGAGAACAAGAGAAATAGAGAGAGATATGCAAGCTAAGTGTGCAGATAGAATTGTATGTTTTCATATAATATATCAAGAAACACAGTTCTATGGATGTATCCCTAGGGAGAGGGTGAACCAAATATATCTGGTTGTTCTGTGTGATTGATGTTGTGTTATTTGTTATCTGTTATACTGTTATTGCATTATTGTGTTAGATAAGAGATATATTTTGCGTAGTAGGCTTAAGAGAGATAAAGAATACTAGATTTTTGTGTGTTGTTTCCCTGGATCCACTTTTCATTTCCTCTGGTTGTAGACACCTGTGTCCTGCAACCACTTATTGCTACTTTGGGTGAGACTACATGTGCTTCGAAGGTGTTTCTGAAAGGGCCAGTAGTTAGGGCTTGTTGGTGCGCTGTTAGAGTTGAAACCTGGGTCTGCCCCTGTGCCAACAAATGGTTATGTTGCTGGGACCAAGATATTTTTGAGGGAATGTCAAGGTGGTTCCAATTGAAGACAAAAATTCAGAAGTGGATAGAAAAACAAGAGAAGGACTTCATTGAAGCCCAGAACAAGAATCCTAGAATTAGTACAAAATACTGGTTGGGAAGGTACATCTTCACCAACATAAATGAGATTTTCTTTGGAGGAATTCATAAAGATTTATATGAGTGGTTAGCCAGATTAGCAGATACCCAGTTTGAAATTAGATCTAGACCACCTATGGTTTGGACGTTGGCATTGATCAAGAAGGTCAAGAGAATTGATAACGCCATGTCGAGAGAAATAGATCATTGGTTTAATAGCACTATTGGAGGGTACATTAATAAGTTTTCTATTTACAGAGTAGAGTCATATAGCCAAGCATAAAGATATTTCTTTATGGGACCTATAGGAAACTTTTTACACTTTTTGAAGTTGAAGATCAAGATGATATTGCATGAGAAGAACATCTTGAAGATACAGTAATCGACTGGACTGAAAAGTTGATGTTCAATAACTTAGACAGTGACAACGACACATAGGTTGGACACACACACAGTAGGAGCGCATTCAGAGAGTTCCCTCTGGTGAACTTGTTTGAGCAGAATCACGAACCAATAGCACAGGACAAAGGGTTCTACAGTGGAGAGGAAGAAGAGATACTAAACAAGGAACATTTAGAGTCTGCTAGGGAAGAGGAGAGTTAGACTGAAGAACCTCATTGAGAAGAATCAATAACTTTAGGGAATGTTGTTGGCACATGGGAAGACCCAGGGTTCAATGCTACAACAACGCACCAACAAAAGCCTAACTATCGACCCTTTCGGCAACACCTGCGAAGAAGATGAAGTCTCACCCGAGGTAGAGGCAGGGGTGGTTGCAGGACTCAGACATCTGAAAACTTAGCTGGTTCACAGATCCATGATTGTAATACCTTAACATAGCACTTAGCAATTATGATTCATCAATATTCAGTCTTAGCTTACAACACAGCTAAAACCAAACAGAATATATGCGTAGTATTCACATAGATTTAATAGACTCAAGCACTAAGCATACCATCATAAATCAAATCTAGCATTCATTCACATTATTTGACACAAATATATCATATTAGATTCATCTATCATCTAACATCTCACTAAGCATTGAATCACATAAACAAAAGAACAACCAAGAAGCACAAACCATTCAAAACACAGGATACACGTGGTTCACCCCCACCCTGGGGCTACGTCCACAAAATCTTCTCCTCTTTATTATCTTCAGTCAATCAGCTACATGCACAGAGCCTCAAAATCAACTCCGCAGAGGACAGGAGATCTGCGCACCTCGCTAGATCCTCCTTCCTTGGGTTATAGCACAAAGCCTTCCACAATCTCTTACAATCACTTGCACTTAGCTCTGCAAGCCTCACACAGTATGCACAAAGTAATTACCACTTAGCACTCTGGCCCCTTCTTACATCTCCTAGATAATTATTTATACATTAAAAAATAGGCCTAAGCATGGGTAAACCCATGGGCCGACATCCCCATACCCATTACATAAGCCCAAAAACCAAAAAGGCCCTAGAAAGGGGCCGCGATCTTGTGATCTCTCCTTCAACTTGCGCTCTGCCTTCGACAACCTGTCGAAGTCCCAAAAATAGGTCAAACATGACCAAGGATCCTCAAAACTTGGTCAAGGGACAACAAGCCCCCAACACTCACCTGTGACTCATCCCGAGTCACTCTACTCTGGGTAATTCTACCTCAAAATCCTCAAGCTTGTCTCGAGCTGCTTCAACCCGTTTTTATTACACGACCTCCTTCTCAATGAAATCTTGGATTACTGCTTCGTTGATAGGTCCCTCTAAGCATTGTTCAACTACAGTGATGACTTTCTCCAGTTCTTCTCCTCGACCTTTGATCTCTGCGAATAGTTGGTAAGCCTCGTCTTGTATAATTGGTTGGAGCCTCTGAGTGACTTCCATGACTCTGCTCTGAATGGTGTGGACCTACTGTTGGGCAGCGAACTTTTCTTGGAATTGCTTCATCCTCTCAATGGATGACAAGGGCTTCAACTGCGCCTGTACTATTTCTACTTGTTACTTCGCATCCTGGAGCTGTGTCTCCAGTGCCTTTAATTTAGGATCCTCAGTGAGTTGCTCATAAGTTTGGGCATTGTGATCAATTAGTTGTTTACATTCCATGGCGAGGCCCTTGATTCTCTCAACTGTTCCTTGAGCAGTCTCTTCTCGTTGATCCCACACATCCTGCAGAGTACTGGGAACTGTTCGTAGCTCCAGATCTGTGATTCTTTGCTGAAGCTGCTGGATGGTTTCTGTGAGCTGTGCTACTTGGTGTTCTACTGGTTGTTCCTCCTTCTGCTCCAAGCTCGTCATAGAGATAAGTTCTCTATTGACTGCTTCTTTTACTTCGACCTGCTCCATGAGCATCTTTTCTTTCTCCTGCTAGATATACACTCTTTCTTCTTCAAACTTCACTTGAAGAGTGTCCTTCTCTTGTTGCGCAATCATGTGTTGCTCGATAACTTCCTCTTGTGCTTGTTTCAGGGCCGCTGTGATCTGTTCTTTCTCAGCTTGTGATCGATGAAGGCGGGCTTCATTCACATCAGTCGGTCTGCAGAGTTGAGAAGGCTCATCTCCCAACTCTAGTTATTCTGAGGGAGGGGGCACAGTGGACACTGCATGGTTCGAATCACTGCGCGAAATCAACTAATCTGAGAGCTCAGATAATCACAGGTGGAAAAATTGTTCTCAGTGCAAGGGTTGATGGAATAAATAGACAACTAGGTAACATATCTTTCTAATGGGTGAGAAGCCTTCATCAATGTAGTTCTGTCCATTACGGTGCGGTCCCAATGGTCTGATGGCGAGCTTCCTAGCCATAACTGCTGTTCTAACCATTTGGGATAACGATTATAATGCGTCCAACGGTCATATTACTTCACCATGGTGAAGTTCCATGCTGTGTTGTACTGGTATCTCGACGAATTTTAGATTCTGGAATCCTTCCTTCTGCACAGTTCCTTCTGGAACTTTCTGTAACTTTTCTATGTTTGCTTTCTTCTTACTGAGCTTTCTAGCCTTCTTCCCGGTGATCTTCATCTCAGTATTCCTCTTTCCATTCTGATTCTGATCTTCTCTTGGCATAGTAACTTCATGTTGTTGATGGTCTTTAATAGGGTTCAAGAGCAATACTTGTTCTCTATCTGGCATAGGTTCTCTACTTTTCTGTACAGATAGGTGTCTCAAGTCCTCGTGTGTCCTTTCAATTTTGACATCCAAGTTTCTGGTTCTAAATAACTTCGACCTGTTTCCTTGTTCTTCAATCAAATGTGTGATCCTCTTAGTCATAAAATCTTTTAATTCTTTCTTCTTCTGCTCTAAGACTTCCTCTTCTTTTCTTCTGTCTTGATCCTTTTTGATCCAAGGTTTTCCTAGTAACATAGCAAATGGGGCGCTGTTCTCAATAGATTTAACAACCTGTTGGCAATAATCATGTGATTATTATTTTTATAAGTTGCCTACATAGGGTCTATGAAATTTTATTACTCTTCATAAGCGTTTCTCTAAATGATAGTTGTAAATCATCGCATTTTACCTATCATCTATTCATGCTTAGTTTTCATGACTGAAAGCATGAAAACTTGCAACTATCGTTACTATTCTGTTTTAAAATTTCATTAAAATCATATGGTTTATTAGAGAATTATGGTTTCTTACTATGAGCTTTTTGATCTCCTTGTTTGTGACCCTTTCGATTCTAAGCATGCCTAAGAGATTTGTGGTTATATGAACGAAAGACCCCCTCCATTTGATATTTGATTTTTTTTGTATTGATTTTGGTTTGATGTTTGATTATATTTCTTTCATGAAACCTTTGACTATTCGATTTTGTAAACCGACCTAACTTTGCAATCAAACTATGATGCGCGCATTATGTTTTTAGAGTACTATGGTCCTAACATGTACCCAATACCAAGGTGGAATATGATGTACAGGATGCCATTACTCCTTAGCATGGTCTTGGGCTTCACGAATTTTCTCACATGCATTTTGATTAAACACCTTGCCCGTCGTTTGAATCATCACAACATGTATTGATAAGGCTCGGGGCTATGGCTCTGTTGTGTTTTTGCAAACCCTACCTGTGTGTTATGTGTTAGTTACCTGTCCATTCAGCATGGCTACATTAGTAAGGGTCGAAACGAACGACGTCCAAACCCTACTCTCATATGATAACGCTAGGGAATATTTGGAAAGGAATGGTTGGCATTTGTTCATCGAAAAATTTCAGGGTTTTAACCTTCAGGTCGCCCAAGAGTTTGCCTTAAACTTTGATGGTTGTAGGGAAAAAATCGGTGATGTGCAACTGGAAGTGATAGAAGAGTTCTTAAGCCAAGCCACGGGATTGCCAACGGTTGGTCAGAAATGGTTCAAAAACATGAAAGTGGAGGAGGTCCCTTGGACTCTACTGTTTACCTCACGAAAAATAACCAGCTGTGATCGAGGTATGCCAATTTTGTCCTTGAAACCTAGGTGGCATGATTTACTTTTTGTAGTGAAGCAATTCATCACATATGAGGGACGATTCAGACTTTTTTTCCTATATCATCTATGCCTGCTTATGAGTTTTATTGGTTTTCCGTTGAATATGGATTATTACTTGCTCAAAAGTCTGTATAAAATGGGTAAACGATTTAGGAAACAGAGGTTAGATTCAAGTATATTTCATCATGGTCTGATTAAAATCATCTTCATGCACCAGTTACAGTCACAAAATGATTGTTGGGATTCGTTTATTATGTGAAATGGTTTTGGCAACCATGAGTTGGGATGGGTAGATAAGTCGGTCATTGTGGAAACCCTTGTGAACCCTACGGCCTCTTCCTCACCTCTCCAGGCTTGTGATTTTTCCCTTAACAATGAACCCTCGAGCTACCCTAAGGTTATTCAACATGACAGTCGACCGGTCATACATCTAAGCGATTGTACTAAAACTATGAAGAAACCTACATGAAAGAAGTTAAAAGGCAGTGTTGATGTCAATTTCAAAAAAAAAGGTTTGGTCAGTTAATTTCTCGATGTGTTCAAAATAAAACAAAACCCTGTGAAGACACAATCAACACGATTGAAGTGAGTGAAGGTTCAGACTTAGAAATTGACAAATTCCTTACTGAAGAGGATCCCGTGTCATTCGGGTTATACCCTGACCGACCCTATGACTATGTTAACAATCTGCCTCCTTGTCTAAAGGACAACCCAGAATTTCCTGGTATCTAGCTCTATGATAAATCTACCATTGGCATGGAGGATTATTCGACCCATAATGTTGTTCGTGCTAATGCAAACTCCTTACAGTCACAATGTGATGTGTGCCGATCGTGGATCGATAGGTACTATACCTATGTTCCACTGCTACAGTCATGACTCAAGTCTTTAAGAGACCAACTTGATATGTTGACAAATGAAAACAACAGAATTGAATCCATTATCCAAGGGAAGGAGAAACACTTGAAAACTACAGGTCGTGTCATTTTCAAAAACGTAGAGGTAACAACAACTATCGTTAATTCCAAAATTTCTTGATACGTTTTGATTTCATGATTTGAGCTATGATTTTTTTTTAATTTTTAGCATGATTGTGTCACTCTTAAGTTAGGATATTCAATTTGATTGAATAAACTATTTTTCTTATTAAGATTAGTTTTTTTTGTTTATTTAATAAAATATGATTGCATTTGCTATTATAACTAGCTACAGAATCGCGAGATTCTGTAGCCAGTTAAGAAAATTTGAATTGTTTGATTTGATAATTGAAAACATATCTGAGATATTCTTATTTTCATTTGTTTTCAGGATGATTGAGGAGCCCATGATTTCCAAGATGATATGAGTCACTTTTTGAGATCTCCCAGCCATGTCAATTTTGTATTTTGAGTAAACAGATTAGTCTGTTGGTAGTTTTTACTATTTAGTGAAATCAGGGTGGTTGCATCCCCCATTATTTTTTGAAACCAACTTGATCTTATCAATAGGAAACAATTATGTTTCTTGAAACCTATATAAACATATCATTTTGTAAACATTGGATCATCTTGGCCTGGGGCGAGAGTATGGATATTTATATACAGACTTGAATGACACATAATACATTACAACTTTAGCTTTCTGTATCTCAATACGATGATAGATGATGATAGCCTTTCGTCTGCATGATTTATTGTTATTTGAGATAATCCTTTTCACTTTCTTTCCATATCTCGTGTCTCAGATATAATACACAGTGATCCTTTATTCAATTTAAATTAGGAGATTTATCTTTAATTTCAGTTGAATGTTTACATGCAAGTTCTTACAGGAAGAATTATTTCATCGTAGTTACTTGCAAATTATAAGATTACTATGAGTGCATCTATTATATGTTCTGTTATTATAATTCAATCTCCAGCATTATCGTTCCTCATTTATTAGGGGCAATCTCAAGATCTGTAGCAGGTTTAATCATTAGATAAAGGTGGCTGGATATTCGATACCGAACAGACATTGGATGCAATAACATGTTAGCCTGTTATTTGATTTCGCTAGTTTGCTGAATATAGAAGTTTTCTCTATATAAAACATTTTCTACTATCTATTATTTTCTGTTCAATTAGGAAGTTTAATGTGTGATGTCATGAGTGTATACATCTAAGAAAACAAAACAAAAAATTAGATAGTGTTTTCACTTGCTTCATTATTATTGCTAAAAGTAATCAATTTACATTTGATTTTTACGAGTTTAGATTAAAACTTGTGTTTTGTAAAGATTGTATATAAATTTATTGATTATAATTTCAGTTAAACAAATTGTACATATATATATTTAAATGTACTTATAGATTTTAGTGATTATTATTTATTAGGTTATTGTTTTTCCTTTAGTTATTTTTGCTTTCTTTAGGACTTAGATCGGCCAATGGAGCCGCAAAACCCGTTGGAGTGAATTAATCCAAACATCTTGGGTTAATTAGACAACCCCAGACCAGATTCACTCCTCCAGTTGACGAGCGATCAATTTCTCCCATCAACACAACCTCAAAATCTTCTTATGTCGAATTTCCATGAGCACTCATAGATATCTGGGTAAGTCTTCCACACAGGGTTATCATTTTTCCTCTAAACAATCCTATTCCTCCCAGTGAAGGAATCATAACAGGATTCCCTAAAATTTCCCAAGTTCTTTTTGTCATGATATTCACCTGTGTTTCCTCATCCAGAACACAGTCAATGTTGAAGTCTCCTATTCTTGTTTATATGCATTCTTTTTCTTTGAAGATCTCTGATAAGTTGATATCTCTGTGATCATTCAGGGTTTCTTTCATTTGCAATAGTACAATCTCTAATTCTTTCTGGGGTTCTACCATGGTCTTAATTTCTTGATCTTCCTTAGTGTTTTCTTGTCTCATATTCATTCTTTCAACCTTAGCAATAATTCTAGGGAAATCCAAAACTTCATGATCCATAGCTTTACAACAAAAACAACTCGGTCTTCTACCAGGGAGTTCCTTAGCAAGATGTCCCGGTCTTCTGCAACTGTAACAAAGAGTTAATCCTCTCTTTCTCTTAAATGATCCCCATCCTTTCCTGTACTGTGCACTAGGATCATGGTAGCTAACCTGCAAAAAATTCTTTCTAGGATCCTGCATCCATTTGTTAGTCCAAACATTCTTTCTATGCATAGGAATAACATATATTTCACTATTCTTATCAGATCTAGTCATATTAAATCTTTTTTCTTTTAGTTGTGCCCTAGTTTTCAGGCCAGGACAAAATTTATCAAACATACCTAGATCCATATTCTTGAAACACAAATTTCCACTTATCTTACTTTTCTCAGAGCACAAAGCTTTCAAATCTTAAAATTTTCACTATTCTTACCTCTTTCAGAGCACAAAGCGTTCAGATCTTACCTCTATTCTTTAGATCAAACTTCTCTTCTTAGAATAGAGTTTCACAATCCAAGTAGAGTACTTCACACCAGGGAAACAGATCTACGCATGAAGCTTTCACATTTTCAGGTCAGATCTTCGCACATAACATCTTCTTCCTCAATTCCCAGCAATCACAGTTTTAGGTCAGATCTTAGCACAGAGCTTCTTCTTCCTAAGTTCCCAGCAATCACAGTTTCAGGTCCTGACAACAGAACCATTTTTTGGCACAGGGGAAGACCTAGGGTTCAACGCTACAACAACACACCAACAAAACCCTAACTACTGGCCCTTTCGGCAACACCTGTGAAGCAGATGAAGTCTCACCCGAGGTAGAGGCAGGGGTGGTTGCAGGACTCAAACGTTTGCAACCTTATCTGGGACACAGATCTGTGATTGTAATACCTTAACAAAGCACTTAGAAATTATGAATCATCAATATTTAGTTTTAGCTTACAACGTAGCTAAACCCTAACATAATATCTGCGCAGTATTCACATAGATTTAATAAACTCAAGCACTACGCATACCATCATAAATCAGATCTAGCATTCATTCACATTATTCGGCACAAAGCTATCATATTGGATTCATCTATGATCTAACATCGCACTAAGCATTGATTCACATAAACAAAAGAACAACGAAGAAGCACAAAGCATTCACAACAAAGGATATAAGTGGTTCACCCCCACCCTGGGGCTACATCCACCGACTCTTCTCCTCTTTATTATCTTCGATCAATCAACTACATGCACAGAGCCTAAAAATAAACTCCGCAGAGGATATGAGATCTACGCACCTCGCTAGATCCTCCTTCCTTGAGTTATAGCACAAATCCTTCCACAGTCTCTTACAATCACTTGCACTTAGCTATGCAAGCCTCACACAGTATGCACACAGAAATTACCACTTAGAACTTAGAAGTCTGGCCCCTTCTTACATCTTCTAGCTACTTATTTATACATTACAAAATAGGCCTAAGCATGGGTAAATCCATGGGCCGACATTCCCATGCCCATTACATAAGCCCAAAACCCAAAAAGGCCCTAAAAAGGGGTCAATATCCCATGATCTCCACTTCAACTTGCGCTCCGCCTACGACAGCCTGTCGAAGTCCCAAAAATAGGTCAAATATGACCAAGGATCCTCAAAACTTGGTCAAGGGCCAACAACTGTGCCTACCATCGAAGTAA
This sequence comes from Picea engelmannii, assembly GCA_009831015.1. Lineage (NCBI taxonomy): Eukaryota > Viridiplantae > Streptophyta > Pinopsida > Pinales > Pinaceae > Picea > Picea engelmannii. The sequence continues at coordinate 329,684 of ML778266.1, forward strand.
GTACTACTACTCCTCCTGTTGTTTTAGCAACATTAAGTAACCAGAGTAGTCAGAGTTATCAGAGCACTCAGAGCACTATTACCAACAATTCAATACATACTCAGTCAAGAAACCTAGGAATATCTATGGTAGATGAAATGAGTTTACCTATCTTTAGAGGAGATGGATCTGAAGATCCTGATCAAAACTGGTTCTTGTGCGAAGCTGCATGGAGTATTAAGCAAGTCAATGACGAAGCTGTTAAGAGAGCTCAGTTTAGTACCATCTTTAGAGACCGTGCATTGAGCTGGTACATGAAGTTTGTTAAAGGAACTGTACAACCTAAACCGCTGAATGATATCAGGACTGCGTTGAGTGAAAAATTGAAGAAACCCAAGTCAGAGTCGCAGTGCATTACATAAATGAAAGAAATCAAGCAGAGAGTAGCTGAACCTGTGTGGGAATTTGATCAGAGGTTTAAGACCTTGACAGGTCGTTTAATATTTCAGATTCTAGATGAGCAGAATAAGTAATGGTTCATTGTTTCCCTCTTACCACACATCATAGTTCCTTTGATGCAACATAAAGTCACTTCGCAGGCTGAGGCACTGGAGATCGCCATGAAACTAGAATCGGCTCCTGTGGGAGAATCTAGCTCAGGTATGAGTCAAATTTTGAATCAGCTGACTAGCTTATCTCTACAGGTCAAAGATATGAAGAAATAAAAGGGAAAAGATAAAAGAGAAGACATCTAGTGTATCTGATGTAATTTAGAGGGCCATGACAAGGAGCACTGTCCCTTATTTAATGAGCACTTGGCCTCCGTAGCTCCGATCCCTTTGAAGCAGGTTATTCTACCCTGGTGTGAGGTATGTAGAAATAAACATCGCCCTGGTGATATTACATGAAAAAATGTGTCTAGACCCCTACCAATATTTACTGAACATTCTATAAATCTGTGGGGCATGATGAGAAGGAATGTAGGGATTATGACCTCTTGCATGAAAGGTCAAGAGATACATATAGGATTCAGGGAGAAATACAACAGGAGGGAAATGTTATGCATTTTAATTCCCCAGGAAGAGGAAAATTCAACCCTCGTGGTGGATTTAGAGAAAGAGGACAAGGAGGAGGCATGGGTCGAGGTAGAGGTCAGATTATTTGTTATAACTGCGCCCATCCAAGTCACTTGGAAAGGGACTGTCAAAACCCTTGTACTATTTGCATCTACTGCAACTCATTTGAACATGTTATTGAATATTGTCCAGTACTGCTGGCGAAACTTCAGGAAAGACAGGGTGGAAACCAACAAGTGCAACTTATATCAGTGGAACCTCGCGAAGAGGATCCCAGATTCATTGTTATCACTAGAGGATGTGTTGTTACAGGAGAAGACATGGTGACTCCAGAAAAGGCTACAGAGGGATCAAGGATCAGAAGGGCTGCAAAGAATACATAGTTGTTTGATCCAAGGAAGGAAAAGAAGACGTTTGAAGAGGCAAGAAGAGAATTTGGAAGAGAACATTCCTCTTCATCTAAGACACAACTAGAAGTGAGGTAATTTGGAATGCCTTTAGAATTCGATCAGTCTGCCTCGCCGGGAGAAGGAAAAGAGGTAAGCAATATTATGGATTTCTTATATACTTGCAGTAATTTGATTAAGGATGAAAAATTTGTGCAAGAACTACAACACTTGATCAAACAATATGATATAGGAAGGGTAGATCCTCTATTGAATAAAGCAGTACATCAAGTATCTAGAAAAAGAAGAACAAACAAGGAAATACACCTTAATGCTCAGATTGGAGACTATGACATAGATTATGTGGTCCTCGACTTGGGATCAAAATTCAATGTTATGACGAAGAAAACCTGGGCACTGATGGGAAAACCTAAGTTGATTTACTCTCCTGTCAAGCTCAGGATGGATAATCAGCAGACAGTAAACCCCTTTGGAAGACTGGAGAATGTCCTCATGGACATCGACAGGGTAAGGACATTTGCAGACTTCGAAGTGATTGATATAGTTGATGATAACTATCCTTATCCTGCGCTGTTAGGAATTGATTGGGATTTCAACAATTCGACTGTTGTTGACCTAATGAAGAGAATAATAACATTTGAAGGTGATGGCCTTAGGGTCATTGCACCTCTCGATCCTGATGAAGGTCGCAGATACACATAACCTATCAGAGAAGAAGACCGTGCTTATGAAGTAGAGAATATATATAAGTTGAAAGCAAGACAACATGATTACATTAATTCTACGACAGATGGAAATTTAAGCTGGTGAAGTGAAAGTACATGCTCATCAGATTCATAAGAAGCATTGGAGAACTAGAAGAACATAATGTATGAAGTTTCTGAGCGGAGGTGTGTCAGATTGACCAGGGAAGTTCGCTGGATTGACACAAAAGTAAGTAATCTGCTCACATTTGATGGTTTAAATCATTTAGAAACATTATTATTGGAATTTGAAGAAATTGTACCAGCCCAACAGAGGCTGTTGGCACTGGATGAATCCTTGAAAGCAATGCCAACAAGATGGTGGGAAACACACAAGAAGAACATCACAAAGTGGGTACAATTTCGCACTTTGATGACAGTGTGCTTTTCAGACCAAGTTGAAGGATGCAAAGTTCATTACACAGGTTAGATTTGTCCTAAGGACCACATGAAAAATTGTGAGGAGGCCTGGGGCAACATTCCTAAAGAATAGTGGGTGCATAAGTTCATTAACACTTTGGATACTACGCCCATCAATTGGTATCTTCAAGTAGAACTGCGCCTCACCACTTCAGATTGGTACGGTATGACTCAGAACTTTATAGCTACATTTTTATTTGAAAGTCAGTACCCCATAATAGATCAAGATTTACAAGTTGTAAGACAGAAGGTCTTTGAGGAGGCACCTAAACTACCTTTGGAGAAAGAAGAAGATGAATGGACTACACCTCTTCATAAATTACAAGGTTGTTCCAACATCAATGCTGATGAAGATGATGATCCTAGGAATGTGAACATCACAGAAACTGAAGGACATAGAGACATACAAGGGCCAGGGATTGAAATACCTTTCATTGGACAACCAATTAAAATCAAGAAAGTTAATATTGGAACAGAGCAAGCACCTAAGATGGCCAACGTTGGGGACTACTGGGATCATGCCACTATTGATAAGATTACAAAATTACTGCATGAATATCAAGACTTGTTTCCAACAAAGTTCACAAACATGACGGGAATTAAAGGGCCCATGGGAGAAATTAAGATTCCTTTGAAACCATATGAAAGGCCTGTCAAGTAGAGACCCTACAGACTGAATCCCAAGTATAAGCATAAAGTTAGGATCGAATTAGACAGAATGTTGGAAGCAGGAATCATAGAACCTGTTGAAGAATCAGAATGGATTATCCCTATGGTGGTCCAGGATATTAAGTCAAGAGAGATCAAAATTTGTGTAGATTTAAGGAAACTGAATGATGCATGTTTACATGATCCATTTCCTACACTGTTTACTGATGAAGTGCTAGATAATGTAGGAGAACAGGAAGTTTACTCCTTCACAGATGGACTTTCAGTTTATCACCAGATCATGATTGCTAAGGAAGATAGACATAAGAGTACATTTTCAATAGAATGGGCTTCTTTCCAGTACACTTTGATGCCTTTCGGATTGAAGAATGCACCAACCATCTTTTCCAGGGTGGTGGTCGAAGCATTCAAGGAATTTTTACATAAATGTTTGGAAGCATATTTTGATGATTGGACTGTTTTAAGCTTACTTAAAAATCATATTGAATGTTTGCGACTAATGTTGGATAAGTAAAGACAATGTCAGATTTCCCTGATCTTGAAAAAGTGCATCTTCCTTTCACCTTTTGGAGTATTACTGGGACACATTGTATGTAAGCAGGGGATGTTGGTAGATCCTTCCAAGATTTCCATCATTGTTGATCTACCTCCCCCTACTTCGGTTAGAAATATGCACATTGCGCTGGGACATACTGGATACTACATAAATTTTATCAAGGGATATGCACAAATAACAACACCCATGGAAAAGATTTTAAAGAAAGATCGTCAGTTTCAATGGTCAGAGTAATGCCAGAAGAGATTTGACACACTAAAGTAGAAAATGGTTACTATGCCTATTCTGGTTTTCCCAGATTGGAGTAAGGAATTCCATGTCCATGTCGATGCCTCATCTATTGTGTTAGGAACAATATTAGCACAACCAGGAGCAGGAGATATTGACCACCCACTAGCATTTGCTAGAAGGAAGCTCTCTATAGTTGAAATAAACTATACCACTACCAAAAGAGAAGGATTAGCTATGTTGTATGCGCTGTAGAAGTTTAGACACTACTTGTTGGGAGGACATTTTAAGATGTTCAATGATCACTCTGCATTGAAATACTTAGTCAACAAGCCAGTGTTGGGGGGAAGAATATGCACATGGCTACTGCTATTCTAGGAATATGATTTTGAGATTGTGGTCAAGCCAGGGAGAATGAACAAGGGACCTGACCACTTTTCTAGGTTAGAGAATGGAGAGGAACCTACCAGTTTGGAGGATACACTACCGGATGCACAGTTGCTGGCCATAAGAAAAGTTGATGATCACTTCACCGAGATAGCCTAGTACCTGTCTACATGAATGGCACCCCGCGAGTATACAATCATTTAGAAGAAACAACTGGTAGTTCGCGTTGCATATTTTTCACTTATAGCTGGACAACTATATAAGATGGGACTAGACGATATTTTGAGTAGATGCCTTATGGAGGAAGAAAGACCATAGATTTTGGCAGAATCACATGAAGGCATCGCAGGAGGACATTATGCAGGGAAAGAAACAACGCAGAAGGTTCTCAGAGCTAGCCTTTGGTGACCCACTTTACACAAAGATGCTAAAGAATACTACAGAGCCCGCGATGTATGCCAAAGAGTGGGGAAACCTTCCAGAAGAGATGAGATGTCGTTAGAACCACAATTAACTTTACATACATTTGAGAAATAGGCCATTGATTTTGTGGGACCTATTAACACACCAGAAAAGCACACAGGAGCTCGATACATTATCACTGCGACAAAGTATTTGACTAGATGGGCATAATAAAGAGCAGTTAAGGACTATAGTGAAGCTACAACTGCATGATTCATATTTGATGATATCATAACCAGATTTGGATGCTCGAAGATCCTCACAAGTGATCAAGGCACACACTTCATCAATAAAACCATTGAATCCTTGACTCAGGAATTTGAAGTTCACCATCAGAAGAGTAATCCATACCACCCACAGGCGAATGGTACAGTTGAAACCTTCAATAAGATATTGGAGAAAACAATGAGTAAGATTTGTAGTGTTAACATAGATGATTGGGATTTAAGAATTCCAACAATATTATGGGCTACAAAATTACTTGCAATAAGTTAACAACACAGACCCCATTTAAGTTGGTATATGGCTTGGAAGCTGTGATACTTATGGAATATTTAGTTCGTAGCTTAAGAACTGCATCGTTTACATATATGGATGGCACTGGCGTTGTTCAAGACAAGCTTGCGCAGTTGGTGGAACTAGAGGAAGACATGTTTATTGCAGGATTTAATTAGCAGGTACCAAAAGAACGAGAAAAGTCCTACCATGATAGACATATCAAGAAGAAATCATTTAAGCAAGGAGATCTGGTATTGGTATATGAAAACAAGTTCATGAAGCATACAGGGAAGTTCAGGACACATTGGCTTGGGCAATATTAGTTTGCCTATGTTACAGAAGGAGGAGCTGCACAGTTGAAGACTCTAAATGGAGAATGGTAGGAAGGTTTAGTAAATGGGAACCGGTTGAAATTGTATTATGACAACCAACTGCCTCACAACTCTCAGTAAAAACAAAGGAATAAGGGTCTAGGTACCAGGTGCATTTGAAACTGGGTACCAGACACAAAAAATACAGTCTACACACAACATGCGTGGACAAAGTAGAAAGCATAGGCTGCTCCGCGCAACCTGCATTCGAAGTGTTACTGAAGGTTCAACCCTGTAGTGACTCGGGATGAGTCACAAGTGAGTGTTAGGGGATTGTTGGCCCTTGGTTATTGAAGCAAGAGAATATTAAGGAAGAAGAGAAAAGTACGAACTGCGAGAAAGTCACATTAATCGAGAACGGGTTGAAGTGGTGAAAGAAGCAGAAAAGAAGGAGCGAAGAAAGAGAAAAGCTATTAGTTGGAAGATAATATCAAGGAAGACAGATCAACAAAGAAGATTGATCAGGGACAAATCAACAAGTGGAAGAAGACATCAACGAGTGCTTTGGAGCACCTCGCAGAAAAGAGGGAAAGACAGGTTGGCGAAGCCCTTAAAGCACGGGTCAAGTTGACCTAGGGTTTTGGATCTAGGGTTTTGACACCTAGACATGTGCCATGTAATGTATAAGTAAAGGTCTAGAAGACCTGGGAGGGTTCGTTCTAGGTTGGGTTGTTAATACTATGGTTGTTGTTGTTCATTGCTAAGAATCGATTGTAGAGAACAATGTTGAGACTATATTGTAAGATCTTTAGCTGGGTGCGCAGGGAGGGGAGAGAAGAAGATAAAGAGAGAGAGATCTGCAAGATAAGTGCACAGATAGAACTGCATGTTTTCATATAATATATCAAGAAACACAGTTCTGTGGACGTAGCCCTAGGGAGAGGGTGAACCACGTATATTTGGTTGTTCTGTGTGATTGATGTTGTGTTATTTGTTATCTGTTATAATTTTATTGCATTATTGTGTTATATCAAAGATATATCTTGCATAGTAGGCTTAAGAGAGATAAAGAATACTATATTGCTGTGTGTTGTTTCCCTAGATCCAGTTTGTATTTCCTTCGGTTGTAGACACCTGTGTCATACAACCCCCTATTGCTGCTTCAGGTGAGACTGCATCTGCTTCGCAGGTGTTGCCGAAAGGGCCAATAGTTAGGGCTTTTTGGTGCCCTATTAGATTTGAACACTGGGTCTGCCCCTGTGCCAAAAATGATCTCCCACCTTAGAAAATATCTCAAAAGGACCATACCACAGAGCCTTGATCTTCTTACCAAGACCATGTAGTATTTCCTTGTTAAGTTGTAACCAAACTTTGTCTCTCACTTTGAATGTATTTTTGGTTTTATGTTGATCATGTCTATCCTTAGACTGAGTCATCCCCCATTATGATCAATTGGAAGGGTACATTACATGTGGGCACATTTTCAATATATTTTCTCTCAGATCGTATTGTTTATTGGGGTTGTTAAGAGGTGAAATATTGTTTGTTACTACTGCTGTTATAGGTTCATATTTCATAACATCCATAAGGATGAAAATTCACAGGGATAAGATCTGGTAAACCTCTAGGAAAGAGGTGAAATTTTTGAAGTTGCATTAATTTCCCTAGATCGAGAAAAAATCTACATGGTATGATATATAAAATTTCATGGATATTCCAATAGAGCAAATTATCACAATAGATATTATAATATTATGAAAAATATTAGACCAGGCAGACTATTTTCCCTTAGATCCTAGATTAATCAATTACTAGCTTTTCTTGAATTTATGAAACTAACTAGATACGAAGATGAAATAACAAGAAAAAATATACATACCATCCATACAATTAAACACAATATGTATCACAGGAAACCTTATGTAGGAGAAAAACCAACAAGAAGGTGAGGCCTATGCTCTACTCTCTTTTCTTTAGTTATGGAAAGTAAGTACAAATAAAGAGGCACTCACTATGGAGTTTCCTTTGACACTATGGCTTGAAGGGATACTATAGAAACTCCTACCTCATCTTTTATGATCTCAAAGTACCACTCCTTATATGCTCTTCTCAACTATGGAACAAGTACAATACAAAATAATGGAACTCCCTTCTCCTCCTAGTGGCCCAATATTTAACATAGCCCAATAGCCATCTAGCTTTAGGGTTTTGGCCCCCTCAACCCTCAATTAGTGGTCAGGTTTAGACCTTTTAGAATATTATTAAAATTCCACATGTGGATAGCCCCATATATGTGAGTAATGGGGGTTGATGTGACATCCACTCGTACCATGGTGGTCAACAAGGTAGGCCAACTTGTGAGAGGCATAACTTTTGCATACAAGCTCTGATTGAGGTGTTTTATGCATTGTTGGAAAGGTCTTAGAGTGTAGAACAATGTCAAGGCTGTTAGCACAAGATCTAAATATTAAAAAAAAACATGTATCATTTAATTCCTCAAAATGGATTTGAAAGGTTATGGACCCCAATTTTCCTAACTGGAACCTTCCACTATAATGTCCCTGGAAGCCAATTCCTCCAATTTTTCCACCTAGAAAGTAATAATATAGATGAAAAATTATATGATGATCCATTTTGGGTCATTCCTCCCCATTTGGGGAGGATTTTGGTCCCCAAAATATTTACTGCAAGAGGTGAGAAAATTTTTCGTCTACCTTCTTCCTGGAGTACCATTTTTATTTTCCTAGAAGTTGTCCTTTCAATCCAATATGCCAAGGTTTATGATGCTCCTGGCTTGTATGTCTAGACCTCCTCTACAAAACTGTGTCTTCCTCCAACTCTACCTGAGCATATGGTGCTAAGTCCTATATGGTAGGTACAACCTAATCCGCCTCTATTGGAAATTTAGTTATCATTGATGTCAACCCTATATGTCAACTCTAGAAGAAGTCTAGAAGCATTGATGTCAACCATAGAAGAATCACGTTAACCCCATAATAAGCCTCTATAAGTGATGGGTTTGTTTGAAGGAATAAGTGATGAGTGTACTAATGGATAAGTCTCCAAAGTGGTCCCCTTATGGCATAGCTTAAGGAAAAACCTGGGCCTCACCAAGTTATTGTGTTTTTGTAGTTGGGAGAGTGGGAAGTTATAGAGTGAATGGCCCTCATGGGAAGACCCTTTGAAGAATTCTAAAAGAATCCCATTGGTGTGGTCATGAAGCCTGAAGTTGACTGTGGATAAAGAGGTTGAAGAACATTACAAGTACATGAAAAACCCTCATATATGGATATTCTTTGCCATGTAGTTTCCAATGGTAGATGGTAGGCCACGTGGTTCATCATGGTTGAGGATTTGTTCCCTCATGAAGTTGAAAGCCCCGAAGAATGGTTAAGAATACCCTAAACAATTGAAAAAAGAAGTCACACGTAATTAATTAAAGGGTAAAACTATTATAACAAGAAAGTACAGGTCGGCCATAAATTTAAGGAAATAAGTCACTTGGAAAAGTATAAATACACTTCAAGAAGCCTCTCATTTGTACACAAGCAAGTTTATTGAATATATATAAAGTGAAGTTGTGATGTCTTAATGAATTTGAAACGAAGAATCTGAGGTAGCCAAGGAGGGTGAAGGTGAAGGTCTCAAAATTGCAAATGGGATAAGGGTTTTCTAATAAACCCTAATTAAGTATACCCCCTCACATGTCAGCTATAGGGTGTCTTGTGAGGCACCCCCGCGTGTTGTACATCACTCGTCCCACAAGGCCCTACGTGAAGACTGTATTTGTCCAATTATGTTGAGGTAAAACTCAATGAAGATGTTATCTTGTGTTTGTTGAAGATGATATGCACTAGGTTGGTCTATTCATATATGATGATATGCATTAGGTATTCTACATGATAAAAACATATGTTTTCATTTGGTTTAAGGCTTGTATCATAGATGGTATGGAACATGCTTGAAGCATGATTTGGAGGTATTTTTGGTACATGAATGCATAAGGTATAGGTTTTGGTGATGTTATGGTTGAGGAATATCTTTGGTATATGCATTAAGACATGTCTTGGTGATGCTATGACATATCTTTGGTATATGGTTTGAGGGATATATTTGTGATGTTGGCACATTATTGAGGCATATCCTTGGTACATATTTCATGGATTTTATTGTTCATTGTTAGAGGCACATCTTGGATATATGGTATATGTTTGGTACATGGTTTGAGGAATATCTATTCAGACATATTTTTGGTACATATCTTGGATATATTGGCATATATATTTGGCACATGGTCGAGGTACATTTTGGGATTTTTGTATACATGGTTTGAGGCATGTATTGGGACATTGTTTGAGGTATTTCATTGATGAGTTGGAATATGATTGAGGGATATGGTTGGCTGCACATTTTGTATGTTTTTGCACATGTTTGAGATACATATCTTGGATGGTTTTTCACATGCTTAAGGAATTCTTTTGGCATATGGTTTGAGGAGCATTTTGGATATTGGGCACATGGTTTGAGATGTACTTTGTTATGGTACATATCTTAGTAAATGGTTGATGGATGTTATGGTACATGTTTTGGTACATGGATGATGGATGTTATGGAACACATATCTTAGCACATGATTGGTGGTCTTGGTATATGATCTATATGAGTGGATCTGTTTCTAGATAATGATGGTGTTCATGTTGAGATATTAGTATCAGTGACATAAATGATGACAATGATAGTGACATAGATAGAGATAGTGACAGGGGCAGTGACAGGTTGCATGACATGTTGATTATTAGTGACAAGTTGTTTATCAGTGAAAATGACACTGACAGGTTGAGTCTACACTTATATTCAAGGTGAGAGGAAGGGGCAAGGAAAGGGGTTCATAGCCTCCTTCTGGTTGGAGTCGAATAATATAGGGAGTTGGAGCTTCCTTAAGGTTGGAGCCTATAAATTAGGGGGTCATAGCCTCCTTACAGTTGGAGTTGGAGAACATAGGGAGTTGGAGCTTCCTTCAAGTTGGATCATGTAAATCAAAGGGTTGGAGCTTCCTTCCAATTAGAGTTGGATAATTTGGGGAGTTATAGCTTCCTTCATTTTGGATCATGTAAGCAAGGGGTTGGAGCCTCCTTCCAGTTGGTGCTTCCTATGAATGTAATCTTTTGATATAAAAGAAAGAATTATGTGGTTTTATACTATTTGGGTTTCCACATAAAATTATAGTGTACTGTGTATATGTGATTATGATGTGATGCATTCTTTATGGTTATATTTTTATGATATATTGAATGCAATCATACATGAAAACTAATCAATAAACTTGATGATTACATGTTCTGATTAAAAGTGGTAAAAAGTGCTCAATACTGATTCACTTGCCCTCTCAGTATCGGTGAATATTCCAACAACCTCCTGATCCAACATGGAAGGATCATATAATTTCAAATTCTCCAGATTCACTATTTATTGAATGTGCATGTATGGGGATAGATTTATTTTGTAGACATTATCTCCCACCTTAGAAAATACCTCAAAAGTACCATACCACGGATCCTTGATATTCTTACCAAGACCCTGTAGTGTTTCCTTGTTTCCTTGTAACCAAACTCCGTCTCCCACTTTGAATGTATTATTGGTTCTGTGTTGATCATGTCTAGCCTTAGAATTTTCCCATGAATTCTTCAACATCTCCTATACTTACAAATGGATCTATCTAATCTTTTCAATAATTTTCTCTGCTCTCAACGCCTCTTCTATGATGTCTTCCCTCCAAGGAAAATTTTAAGGATCCATATTTATCTTAAATTGTAGAAACCTTGGCGAATCTTACTAATTATTGAAATTCCAACCATAAAATGTTTGGTAATATTTTTATAAAAATATTAAAATTTCTAAGGATTTTATACAGTTTCTAGAAATGTTTGATGATTTTTAGAGTAAAATACATTTATGCTATAAAATTTGGGTGAATAAAATGGAAATTGGAAAATCATTTTTTGGAAAACAAACATGGAAAATTATCCCATGGGAGAAATTTAGCCCCTAAAATTTTCCCTCCTTTCCTCACTCCTTGTCGTCCATATGAAAAATCCAAGGGGAAATTGTTAGTATACTAGAAATTAATAAGGGGCAGTAAAAAAACATGTTCTTGCAACATGTTCTCTGTCAGTTGAAACTTTTGTTGAACTTATACCATTTGTTTTTCCTCTCTAGCAGTGTGGTTGAGTTTGGTCATGAGGAATATTCTAACTCATCCTTCAGGATTGCTTCACTTTATTCATCTTTCTTTAATTTACTATATTTTTGTCCAATGTTATTCCATTTGATTGATGTACACATCAAAATTAATAGTTCCATAAGCTCATTTCAAACATCATGCTGAATTAAAACCTAGTGTACAAATTTTAAGTACCAAAACCAACCTCACTTATGACCTGCTCAAACTGACAAATACACCATGAAATTAAAAGAGAAATAACTGTGCAATAAAAAATAGTGTGAAGAATTAGGCATTGGGAGAAACTTGTTCCTAAAAATTTATCACAACTAGCCACAATTTGTCCTCAAGCACTGTTATTTATTTTTCTAAAACAAAAATCTAACCTAGTTTAATCTTCAAATCCTCTAGTTTGGCCTCGAGCATAGCTTTCCTTTCATTTTTTTTTCAACAAGTTTTCATTCTGCAAAAAGTAGGTACAATCCATGTTTCAAATATTTATCCATTACTCAAATGAGAAAACAATCAATATAAGCTCATTTTAATGATGTGAATAATTCAATTCACTTTCTCTTTATGAAAAGTGGATGCAATTGAAATATAATCCTTATAAAATAGTAGTCCATCTTTATAATACATATTCAAAATAACATAAAATTAGGAAAAAGATTGTTGAACACAATTTTCTTTAGCTCCAACCTGTACTCAAAGTTGAAGCATGCATTGAATTGTCTAGCCATTAAAAGAGAAAGGATTTAAAAATAAATACAAGAAACAAGAAGATTGAGAGACATTCAAAGGTACTACCTCTTGGAAATTTACACTAGCCAGATGCAATTTTTGCTCAAGTTTTTTATCTCGTCTTTCTACAACAATAGATTGATCTAGTTTACCCTTAATATTCTCCAAGTCAGTGGTGAGTATTTCATCCCTTTCAATTCCTCTCTTCCACTCACTTTATTTTTGTGATAGTAGAACATCAAGATAATTTTTCATGCTTGAATACTTTTCTATTAGATTGTTGTTGTTTTGCATCGCAAAGGAAATATGAAAAAATAAATTACTTTATGAGAGATCTTGGATGGATTCAATAGAAAATGTAAGCATGCAGTGATAATAGGCCTTGGCATGATCCAAATATAAGAAGAAACTAGTAATTAAAAAAGTTAGTCTCTATAAGGGTGTGCTCCCAATATATAACACACATCCTAAATTCAAATCATGCCAAATAAACCCTAATATCAGAGAAATCAAAGTTACCTTTTCCAAACCTAGCGAATAAATATTGATATCGGAGTTATATGTGTGTATGATAATTTATAACCTTCACATACCTTATTCGTAAGAATTTAACTAAGTGAAATTAATTGAAAGTTAGGCCTTCGAAACCTACAACATTAGTAGTTTTCTAGAGACACATCTTCAACTTAACAACTAATACTCTTGATTTCAAAAAACATTGAGTATATGTAGTAGGAAATGATTATGATACAAATTTTAGACCATTGACAAACATGAATGTGCTCTAGAAAAATCCATAAGGCAATATTGAATAGTTGTTTAGTTTTATGTAACTTATGGAAGAGTAAGAAAATGGTTATCAAATGGTACTTGTGTATTGCATCTATCTCCCACACCAAATGATGTGGCTAATGAGACATTAAAGTTTGAAACATTCTTTATGGTTCCCTACAAATCAAGCCACAAAAAGTTACATGTGGCACTTTTACATGTTGAGTAGGAATAATAAGATAAAGAGACCTATTATAAAATGACCAAGCCAAGTGTGAAATTAATCATGAAAGTAAGAAATAATCCACACATCTTCAACTCGTGATTAAATCCTATATTTAGAGATGTATGGGGTATAAAATTAGGCAACTAATGCCAAAGGAATTTTCATATTGTGTGAACTCTACACAGGTCCTTATACAAAAATTTCGTGAAGGAACATTTAGCAATCTAGCAAGTTGTTGTGGATATCAAGAACTAATGTTAAAATGAACTCTATTTCCTTTCTTAAAAAAGAAAAATCCTACAAGGATGAAAATCAAACATAACATCAAGTTTCACTTTCATATAAACTTCAGACTAAGGAATTCGAGGAAAACACCCATCAAATACACACCCTACACCTCCACCATGGGATTATCCAAATGTTATAACACTAAATAGAATACCAAATGCATTTCTAGTGCCAACTCATATCTCTACCATTTAAAGACAAAATCCTAGAAAAAATAGGATAAATTCATTATAAGTATACATGTTTGTAATTTGAAGCAAGAAATAGGAAACTTAAATTTAAATTAATTAAGTTTGATACTTTCCATTAATATATACAAATTTGAATGAATTAGAGACAAAGTCAAAGTAAAATGAGGAAAAATTCATTATAGATAGTCATGCTTGCTAATTGAAGAAGGAAACATGAAACTTAACTTGCTACGTGTTATGTTAGAGACCTTCCAATAATAGGTACAAAATTTGAATGACTAATATAACTTCCATGGATAGTCCACTAGATAGTTCGTCACAACAGAACTAATAAAATTAATGAAATATTTATTGCAAAGGCTAGTTTCCTTTAGATATTAGATTCTTTAATTACTATTTTTTTTCTACTTAAATGTATGAAATAGATTAAATGTGCAAATATAAAACATAAATAAATACACACGCCATCCACAAATAAACACAATATATGACATGGGAACCCCAACATGGGATAAAACCCAACTAGAAGGTGAGGCCACTTTGCTCTCTTTTCTTCAGATGCAAGTACAAAGAAAAATCCACTCTCTGTGGAGTGGCCTTTGACATTGTGGCATGTATAGCTGCTACAGAATATATCCTCCTCTATTATGCTCACAAAAATACCACTCTTATATTTTTTTCTTAAATATGGAACAATATACAATGCAAAATAATGGAACCCCTTCTCCTCCTAGCAGCCTGGTATTTAACATAGCCTGATAGTCGTCTAGGGTTAGGGCATTGAATTCCTCAACCCTCAATTAGTGATCGGATTTGAACCTTCTATAATGTCCTATAAAATACACTACATGGATATCCCCACACATTTAAGTAATGGGGACTGACCTGGAATCCACTCACACCATGGGGATCAATATGATAGGTTAACTTGCGCGAGGCATAACTTTCACATACAAACTCTGATTGAAGCAATTTTTGCACCGTTGGAAATGTATTAGTGTGTATAATATATCCAGTGGCACTATAATAAGGTTTGGACCATAAAAAGTGTCGTTTTATGCCTTAAAATGGATACAAAATATTTCAAACAGTGTTTTGGACCCAAATTTCCAAATTGGGACCAATCACTAGAATGGTTTTACAAGATGATTCCTTGAATTTTTTCATCCATAAAGAATTGATATATATGAAAAATAATATAATGATCCAAACTGGATCAACTAGTAATTTCCAAAATTTCACATTTTGAGGAGATCTCCTCGAGTCACTATTTTGGTGATTCACGATCTACAACCAATCCAATTTTCATAGTGAATTTTGTTGACAATGAATTTGATGATCTACTTGGACTATTTCTTGATGATGAAGACTCATTTTCCTCTTATTTATATGATAGGAGTGATTATGAGGGTTCTATTATATATTCAAAGGTTGTATATCCTCCTCATGAAAATCGTATCACAACACCATGTTGGGCACACTAGAACTACAGGTAACATACAAGTTTGTTGGAGAATTAGCAAACCCTAAGTGGACACATTCTCAATTATAGGAAGCTCCACAAGTTCTCTCTTCTACAAAAAACATTTCTACCTATCCAATATTATATTAGAACTACTACTATTGATCCATAAACCTTTCAAGAGGCCACTATAATTCTTGAGTGGGATGAAGCTATGCAAGAGGAATAGAACTCACTCATGTGGAACCACACATAGGGTTTGGTTTTCCTTCCTAAAGGAATAAACATTGCTTGATGTAAGTGGATATAATAGACAAAGGTTACATTGAATTATATAGTGAAAAAAAATATTAACTACCGGAAAATGGATTCTCATGGGTACTTTTCATAGACTACATTGATATGTTTGTACCAATTGTAAATATGGACTATATTCGACTTGGGATATACATTGATGTATTTCATCACTGAGAATTTCATCAAATGGAAATAAACAATGCATTTCTTCATGGGGATCTTAAGGAGGAGATTTACATGGAGTGGTCTTAGGTGTTCTCTCAAGACTCTTCAATGGTGCACAGACTTAAAAAATCCATTTATGGCCTCAAATAGACCACTCAAGCTTG
Source organism: Picea engelmannii (assembly GCA_009831015.1). Classification (NCBI taxonomy): domain Eukaryota; kingdom Viridiplantae; phylum Streptophyta; class Pinopsida; order Pinales; family Pinaceae; genus Picea; species Picea engelmannii. The sequence goes on from ML778266.1 coordinate 345,945, forward strand.
GCATGACAAGATGAATTCCTTCCTTCTCTCTCAAGGATTTTCCCAATTCCATTCTAATCCCAATGTCTGCCTCCACTAGCGGTATGACTCTCTTCTATTCATGGTATTGTATGTAGATGATTTCTTGATCATCTCCAACTCTGCAACATCTATTGATGTTGTAAAAATTAAATTGCATGACATGTTTTTCATGAGAAACCTGGGTTTCTATATTATTGGATTAGGATTGATATCACTCAATTTGATTCTAGGATCACTATGGCATAGTCCAAATAATCTCTAGATCTTTTCGCATGATTTTAGATGGATAATTGCAAGCTTGTTGCAACTCCATTTCCCTCCAGATTCAAACTTGAGGCTACCTATTATTCACCTTTAGTTGACAACAACTAATATAGACAACTAGTTGGGAGTCTTATTTATCTCACACATACCTGGTTTGACATATCTTATGGTGTTGGCATCATTTTCATATTTATGTAGGAACCCCACGAGTTTCATTGGAAGGGAAACAAGTGGATTATTCACTACATTCAAGGAACACATAGGTTTGGGATTCATTACAGAGCAAGTTACAACCATGATTTAGTGGGATATATATATATATTCGATTGGACAAGAAATTATACATATCACAAATCCACTTTACTCTACCTCTTCTCCCTTGGTTTTGGTTCAATTTATTGGTCAAGCAAGAAGCAATCAACTATTATTGTATCTACCACAAAGGCAGAGTACTGGGGAGTTTCCAGTGTAACCTTTGAATCCATCTACCTTCATCACATTATCATAGGGTTTGGTATCCAATATTGTTTCCCATATGTCATTTTTTGTGAAAATCAAAGTATTATTCAGATCCCACAAGATCCAGTTCACTGATAGTGGAGCACATTGAGATTTATATGCACTTCATTCAAGATATTATCCATGAGAAAGTCATTGATATGAGATATTATTCAACAATGGAGCATAATTCCGACATATTCACCAAACCTTTCACAAAGAAAATTTTTATTCATTTTTACAATCTCTATTGGGGGTGCAAGCGAATTATTCCCCATAGCAAGCTACATGGTCTTCTCTTTTTATTTTCTTGGGGTAGTTTTTTCTCTCTTTCTCACTTATTGAGGGATTTTTTAATAAATGGGTACCAAATATGTGTTGATTAACTGGGTTGGTTTCTATTGATGTCAACCCTTGAAGCAAGTCTGGTAGAAAATTCTGGTAGCCCCAATAGTATGGTTAAGGGACTCAATTTTATTTCATGTATAACGATATTAATATTAGTGTATTTGCTGGTAATATGATTCTAGATGGATAGTACATGCCATGCCATTTCTTGTGATATGTGGAACATCACATAACTCCTCACGGTTAGATATTTATGACCTTGTGAAGTTGGAGAACCCTCTTGAGTTATCTAGAAGCCATTAGAAGCTCAAAGAAGTCAAACTATTCTAGAAACCCCTAGAAGAAGTTGACTAGTCAAAGTAGGTGAAACTAGGATTTAATCATGGGTTAAGTTGTTGCAATAAGAAAATAATTAAAAATAAATTAGTTGCAACTAGAAGTGGAGAGTTTACTATTTGTGGATAAAGTGGTTATAAGTGGGTTATCCCTAAAATAAGGAAGTTGGGTTAAGTTGGTTAGAAGGTAACCCCTAGAGGAAGCTACTTGGAGAATATAAATAAGAGAGAAAGGGTCTCCTCTTAGCACCTATTGAGCACATTGAATATCTATTATTGTGTAAGGTTTATTGCAGGTACTCATTGATACATATGAAGTTACACAAGTCTAAAGTAGCACGAAGGGTTGACAAAAGTTTCAGAATTACAAAATTACTAAAAAACCCTAGTTTTTGAGGTGTACGCCAGATGCAGTGGAGTAAGGCACGTACATACATGGGCTGAAGGAGAACAATGCATGTACATATGTAGGTTGAAGATCAAGAGGTCATGTACAATTGAAAAAAGGAATGAAAGATTAAGGAGATGAAGATGCCAAGTCTTTAAAGACTGAAAACAAGCTCATGGGAAGGTCAACAACGATCAGGTACAATAGATCTATCTACAGGTTCAAAATGTATGTCTTATTTCTATGTGTAGTTGGATATTGTTGTCTTCATGATATATGGCTATGGGGTTTGAGGATTTTCCCTAGAGAGGTTTTTGGTTGTATATCACCTATTGTATGAGCTAGATCTACAAAAATACAACACTCGTATGTTGGTGTTATTCATTGGTACATCTTGTTTGTTCAAGTGTTGAGACACAACTAGTATTTCTTGGTACATGGTTGAGGGATTCTGGTTGTGAAGTGGTTGTGAAGTTTTTTGTGAAGTTTGAGGCTGCATATCAGTAAGGGTTTGATATCTAGTCCATGTGAGGGTTATTACACTTGTTCATGATTGTACATACATGTATGGCACATGACTAGAGAGACATAGATGCACTTGGTTAAGGGATATATAAGATGATGTATGCACAAGACACAACTACATATAAGACACACTGACATGTTTCAATTTGATGTGACAAAGGAAACAAAGTGTTTGAATTTTAAGAAAAGATGAAAACCCTAGCTTTCTAAAGGTTTACATAGGTTGTAGTATAGACATTCCATGTACATACACATGATGGAGTATATACAGTTCACGTACATATTGATTAAGGTTGGTTGCCATTGATGTCAACCCTTGAAGAAAGCCCCATAGCACAAAGGTTGGGTAATGGAACCAAGCTTGTTTGATGTAAAGATGACTCATTATTTTCTTGTCATGGTTGATAATAAGTAGAAATGGATGAACTCCAAAGTGGTCCCCTTATGGTGAAAGCCCTCACGGGAATATGCTTTGCGGATTGAGTTATCCTAGAAGTATGGTTAGAGAACCCATGCTTATTTATAGAATAATGAGATGAACACCATTGAATTTGTCAGTGAAACTATCCTATATTTATAGTGCTTGTCATGCCATTTCTGATGGTATGTGGAACGTCACATAACTCCTCACGGTTAGAGAGTTATGGCCATGAGAAGTTGGAGAACCTAGGTTTGGGTAATGGACCCAAGTTTGTTTGACGGATAATGGTATGAGTTTTGATATATTTTCAGGTAATACTATTCAATATAGATAGTACATGTCATTCCATTTCTTTTGGAATGTGGAACGTCACATAACTCCTCACGGTTTGAGAGTTATGGCCTTACGAAGTTGGAGGACCCTCATATGTCATCTAGAAGCCCCAAAAGGTCAAAGTAGTCAAAGTGGTTTAAGAGTTTTTAAAGGTAAATAATAAAGTGAA
>ML778266.1:349296-384428 GCA_009831015.1 Picea engelmannii
AAACTTGAGAATATTGAATACCTATAGGTGTCTGAGGTAACCAAAGGATATCTAAGGCAAATTTTTGAGGGAAGGTGAAGAAAAGAAGGCCAGAATTCAAGGAAGAATAAATTCTTTTGATGATGCTTTCTAAGGTATGTAATTTACAGGTAATCTCACCATTTTCGCAATAAATATTTTAATAGAATGATTCATTCCGTGAAATTGCTATGACATTGAGGAAACACATCCAATTATCTATGGTAAAACATTCATCTTGTGGGTCGTTTTATGTTTGGAGTTACACTCCATGGAAAATAGGGTTTGTGGCTAGTCCTGAAACTAGTCAAAAATAGGCGTTTCGGGTAAAAACGTCATAACTTATCCATAACAGATCCAAATTCAGTAAGAAAAGATGTGTTGGTTAGAGAACATTCTATAGTATTCTTTGCAACAGTTTCAGATCGATTCAACAAATATTCCATGCGGGGCATGCTCTACAAGGTCGCTCTCTAGAATAAGTCAGCATTCAACAAGGTATGCCATTTTTGCTATAACTAGTTTTCCAAGAGGTTACAAGTAGTGAAACCTATAGGAATTGCATAAAACACACTGAAGAACATTGCATATCAATTTCAAATATTTATTCATTATAGGTACAAAGTTATGATTATTTCAAGTCAGGGTTGTTGACTAATCCAAAACTAGTCACATGAGACTAAAGAAAAGTTTGATGTAAATGCTAGTCTCTTGTTGTTTAAAGTTAAGGAAGGTTTGCAGGTATGTGATCATATACATCAGGTATATTAAAGTGTTATAAATCATATTTGGATAATGAAATTGATGAGGTATTTTGGTTGAAGTACAAGTTGGGTACATGGTTGAGACAAGTAGTTGATGAGTTGGCACATACATGAGGTGTACAGTTGATGATGTTGGTACATATTGATGAGTCATAGTTGATGAGTAGTTGACACATAATTTGTACATACTTGGAACATGGTTGGTTTCACTTGTTTATGGTACAGGTTGATTACAGATTGTTTGGTACAAGTTGGTGCATGGTTGATGCACTTGTTTATGGTACATGTTGGTGCATGGTTGATGCACTTGTTTATGGTACAGGTTGATTATAGGTTGAGGTACAGGTTGATGCATGGTTGATGCATTGTTCAAGTTTATTGGTATAGGTTTATAGTGGTATATCTCATAGTGATAGCGTGACAATGGTTCCATCATTCTACTTCTACTTCAGGGTAGTTGGACAGGGCAAGGACAAGTGGTTGTAGCCACCTTCCAGTTGTAGCTAAAGAACTTAGGGGGTTGTAGCCTCCTTCTGGTTGTAGCTAGAGAATTGGGGAGTTGGATCTTCCCTCAGGTTGTATTCTGAGAAACTAGGGGGTGGAGCCTCCTTCTAGTTGCAATTGGAAACAAAGGAAGTTGGTGCTTCCAATGAATGTAATTCTTCAAGACATATAAGAAAAAACATTCTATGGTTTTCTCCTGATTTGGGTTTCCATGTAAAACACTGGTGTACTATGTATGTGTGTGATTGTTCATTTCTTATTGCTCATTATTGGATAATAATTCTACATTGATATAACACTTGAATTATTTGGAGAAAAAAGGATTATAATTACGTTATTACTGATTCACCCCCCTCTCAGTAATCCAACAATTTGTATCAGAGAAGGTTCCTTCAGAAATTAGTTTAACCACTGAAAGGTAGATCATGGAGAGTACTAACTCATATAAAAATGAAATACCACACTTCTATGGATAGAAGCATGTTTTTTGGAGCATAAGGATGAAGACATATATACAAGCACAGGGGTTTGAAATTTTCCAATCAATTGTAGATGGATACACAGTACCGACAGTTCCACCAACAAATGACAAAGCAATGAAACTTGGTTAGAATAATTCCAAAGCTACAAATGCACTTTTGAATGGTCTCAGTGAAACAATATTCACCAAAGTTGCACATTGTAAATCCGCTAAAGAGATTTGGGACAAACTTCGAAATATTTATGAAGGAGATACAAAAGTCAAAGCGGGAAAACTTCAAACTTAGAGAGGTCAGTCCAAACAACTAAAAATGAAGGATGATGAGAATATTGAAACCTACTTCTTAAGAGTTGACGAAACAGTGAATGCAATCATAGGATTGGGAGAAGAAATCGAAGAATTTGTAATTGTTCAAAAGGTACTAAGATCTCTTCCTATGAGATTCAACCCTAAGATATCAACACTAGAACAAAGATCGGATCTAAACTCAATAAGCATGGACGAACTGCATGGAATCTTCACATCATATGAAATGAGAACTGAATAGGAAAATCCAGATGTAAAATAAGCAGCTTTCAAAGCATCCAAAATATCAAAGCAAAATAAAAAGGAACAAGAATAATATAGCAGTAGCAGTGACATCTTAGAAGATGATGAAGAAGTGGCCAACTTCGTCAAAAGACTGAACAAGGGAACCAATGGTAGGTATAGAGGTAAGCTTCCTCTAATTTGTTTTAATTGTAATGGTATTGGTCATTTTGCTAACAAATTTCCTCATAAGAAAAAGAGAAATGATGAAGGTTACTCAGAAGGAAAACACACATATAAAGGCAAAAGAACTACAAAGAAATATTTCAAGAAAAGCTTATGCATCAAAGAAGACATCTCATCATTAGATGAAGATAAAATCAGTGATAGTGAGACATGAAGAGTTCTATTTATGACAGTAAAATATTATGACAAATAAGACTCTGAAGAAGAATATGAAGAAGTCGAAGAAGGATATGAAGAAGTCGAAGACGAAATTGAAGAGGTAGAAGTTGACTATTGAGAAGAATTAATATGTGCCATAGAAGTTATCAGAAGAGAAAATAAGAAAAACAAGAGACTACAAGCGGAACTAGACAAGAAAAAAAACACTCGATAACTAGAACAAATGATCACAAGATTGAAGGTTCAAATAGAAGAAGATAAAAGAATTGAAGAAACACTCAAAGAAAAACTAGAAGAAAAGGACAAGATCATTGGAAAATTGGAAGATGAGATTGTCACACTAAGAAATGATATTCAAAATAAAAATATGCAAAATAGCTTAAAAGTTCTAGATGACATTATCAACAGTCAAAAATCTCATCTTGACAAGTCTGGACTTGGATACAATCAGACAGAAAAGGGATCAAGCTCCAAAACAACAGAGCAAGAAACAAATCCAAAAATCAATGCAGAAACAATCAAAAGGGATAGGAAGATATACAAGGAAGATTATAGGGACACTCCTCTACCAAGAAGATTCAGATTTCAGAATCAACAATAGACAAATAGGCCTCAAGAAGAAGAAGGATTCATAAGAGCACCTTCTTTTAGAATATCTTCAACTCCCAGGTATCAAACTATATTTTTTGGTTTATGTTATGGATGTAATAATTTTGGACATAAAGCTATGAATTGCAGAGCTAACAACAGGGACAATAACAACTTTGAGAGTCATACACAAAGGGGTTACTCAATAAGACCAAGTGAAACACAAAGAAGAAGTTACAACAGGTTTTAATCTTTGAGCACTGAAGTGGAATGTTACAAATGTAACAATTTTGGACACGTGGCCAAAAATTTCAAAATGTCAGTCCCTCCTAAAGAACCTCAACAGAATAACAACAGTCACAGACAAGAACCTTAGAAAATGACATGGATAAGAAAGCAAGATTAGTATAGAAATGAAGAATGCACAATCGCTCTACAATCTAAGCAGAAGAAACATGGTTGGTATGTTGACAATGGGTGTTCAAAACACATGACAAGTGATAGAGACAAATTTCTTACATTGCAAAAGGAAAGAAATGGATCAGTCTCCTTCATAAATGATAATTCAACCAAAATAATTGTAGAAGGCACAGTCCGAATTGGGAACAAGAATAAAAAGGCACAAAATGTTCTACTGGTAGAAGATATGAAACATAATCTTCTAAGTGTGAGTCAAATGTCTGACCAAGGTCATAAGTTATTTTCGATTCACAAAAGTGTGAGATAAAATGAGAAGGTTCAGGGAAATTGGTCGGTACAACTGCAAGAACTTCAAACAACATATATGTGTTAATTGAAATTGGAAATGAAAAGTGTTTTCTAGGAAAGGAAGATGAAAGTTGGCTATGGCACAGAAGAATGGGTCACATGCATTTTGATAACCTTGTCAAAGTCAACAAAAGAGAAGCAGTCAGAGAAATGCCCCAAATCACGAAACCAACCAACACTTTATGCAAGCATTGTCAACAAGGAAAGCAAACAAAGACTAGGTTCAAATCAAAGGAATATTCAACAACAAGACCACTGGAAATTGTGCATACTAATCTAGTTGGACCAACTACAACAAAGGGCTTAAAATGTGTGAGATACTTTATGTTATTAGTTGATGAGTATACAAGAATGACTGGAGTTTTCTTTCTCAAGAAGAAGTTAGAAGCTTTTGAAAACTTCAAGATCTACAAGGAAATGGTTGAAAATGATATGGATTCAAGAATCAAATGCTTGAGATCTGATAATGGAGGAGAGTTCACTTCAAAGGAATTTATGGACTACTACAACAGTCATGGAATAAAAAGGCAATTCTCCATTGCTAGGACACCTCAACAGAATAGAGTTGTTGAAAGAAAGAACATTACAGTACAGGAAATGGCTCGAACAATGATAATGGATTCCAAATTGACATATATATTTTGGACACAGGCAATGCATACAACAGTTCACATTCAAAACAGAGTAATTCTCACAAACAACACTGATAAAAATCCTTACGAGCTATGGAAAGGAGGACCAAAAAATGTGAAGCACTTCAGAGTTTTTGGAAGCAAATGCCACTTCAAAAGAGAAGATGGCAGAATGAGAAAGTTTGACTCTCGTGTGGACAAATGAGTACTTGTTGGTTACTCAAGTACAAGGAAAGCTTACAAGTGTGACAATCTAAGATTAAACAAAGTTGTGGAAAGCATCAACATAACAATTGATGAAACAAGCAGACCAGAATCAAAGGAGGAAGAAAACAAATCAATGGAATAACTTTTCAAAGAAGAAGAAGCAGAATATGAAGTAGAAGAGGAAGATGAAGAGAATCAGACAAAAACAAAAGTGCAAGTTCAACAAGTATCTCCAAAGACACCTAGCAAATGAGTACAAAAGAATCATCCTTCAGATTAGATTATTGGAAACAAAGATGCAGGAGTTGAGACTAGAAGAAAAATCCATTCACCAGAACAAACACACCTAGCACTCTTATCTACAATTGAACCAAACTGTTTTGAAGAATCCAACAAGGATGAATTTTGGAATAAGGCCATGAATGAAGAATTGGATCAAGTAGAGAAAAATGACACTTGGGAACTAGTTCCAAGACTAAATAATAAGAATGTGATCAGAACAAAATGGGTTTTTAGGAATAAATTAAATGAAGATGGACAAGTTACAAGGAACAAAGCTAGATTGGTATGTAAAGGATATGCACAGATTGAAGGAATTGACTTTGAAGAGACATTTTCCCCAGTTGCCAGAATGGAAGCAACCCGGTTTCTTTTAGCCTATGCATGCTCCAAAAATATTACAGTATATCATATGGACGTAAAATCATCTTTTCTGAATGGGGAACTTGAAGAAGAAGTCTACATTGAACAACCAGAAGGATTTCAGTTGTCAAAGAATGCAGATTATGTGTGTAAATTAAAGAAGGCCTTGTATGGTCTAAAACAGGCTCCTGGAGCATGGTACTCTAGACTGGATAAGTATCTGCAGTAGGCAGGGTTCAGAAAAGGAAGTGAAGACAAAAACCTCTACATCAAGGTAAGTGAAGGTAATATTTTATTAATTGAAGTTTATGTTGATGATATTATTTTTGGTAGTGATGATGACAAGTTAAGCCATAAATTTGCAAAAGATATGCAGAATGAATTTGAAATGTTGTTACTTGGAGAACTATCTTTCTTTTTGGGACTTACGATACGTCAAAGAAACCAAGGAATATTTATTTCTCAAACCAAGTATATCAGAGAAATGCTAAAGAGGTTCAGAATGGAATATTGCAAACCAATTATCACTCCCATGAAAACTAGTTGCAAGTTGAGCAAAGATGATGATTCAAAGTCTACAGATCAGAGGAAATATAGGTCAATGATTGGTAGCCTACTATATGTGACAACATCCATACCAGATGTAATGTAGGAAATTGGACAGGTGGCACGATTTCAAGAAGCACCAAAGGAGTCACATGTGTTAGCAGTGAAGAGGATTTTCAGATATCTCAAAGGAACATAAGAGTTTGGATTATGGTATCCAAAAGGAAAGGATCTATCACTTATTGCCTACACAGATGCAGATTGGGAAGGTTGTATTGATGACCGATGAAGCGCCAATGGAGAAACGTTCTACTTGGGTTTGTGTTTAATATCATGGCTAAGCAAGAAACAATCAATAATATCTTTATCTATAGCTGAGGCAGAGTATATTGTAGTAGCATCATGCTGTACATAGGTTCTTTGGATGAAACAAAATTTGACAGATATACAGGTTGAGTATGATGAGCCCATTCCAATCTATTGTGATAATACAAGCACCATCAATATCTCGAAGAACCCAGTGATGCACTCCAAGACGAAGCACATTCCAATCAAGTATCACTTTCTATGAGAGCAGGTTGCAGAAAAGAACATCAAAGTTGAGTATGTGGGCACAAAATAACAAGTGGCAGACATCTTCACAAAACCACTTCCACGAGAATCCTTTGAATATATTCGCCAGAGACTTGGAGTTATTTCTACTCCAAAATGAATGCTTTTTGAATGCTTATCTTATATGTCTTAGATTTACATGAGGAAGCACCATAAGAGGACAATTCAGTCAGGGGGAGAAAACCCAGATGGAAAGATACCTTTTCCATTGATGAAAAAGGGGGAGAGATTTATCAGATGCAGAGGAAAAAGGCAAAGGACAGAGGCATGGTTCCAAGGGGAGAGATTTATCATATGTAGAGGATAGAGGCATGGTTCTAGGGGGAGCAGATTTATCAGATACAGAGGACAAAGGCATGGTTCTAGGGGTATCATGAGTGATATGATTTTAGTATTGCATAAGAGTGTTGCCATCAATGCCAAAGGGGGATATTGTTGATTAAGGTTGGTTGTCATTGATGTCAACCCTCGAAGAAAGCCTCATATAAAAAAGGTTGGGTAATGGACCCAATATTGTTTGATGTAAATATGAATCATTATTGTATTGTCATGGTTGATAATAAGTAGAAATGGATGAATTCCAAAGTGGTCCCCTTATGGTGAAATCCCTCATGGGAAGACGCTTTGCAAATTGAGTTATCCTAGAAGTATGGTTAGATAACCCATGCTTATTTGTGGAATAATGAGATGAACACCAATGGAGTTTTTAGTGAAACTATCCTATATGGATAGTGCTTGTCATGCCATTTCCGGTGGTATGTGGAACATCACATAACTCCTCATGGTTAGAGAGTTATGGCCATGAGAAGTTGGAGAACCCAGGTTTGGGTAATGGACCCAAGTTTGTTTGATGGATAACGATATGATTTTTGATATATTTTCAGGTAATACTATTATATATGGATAGCACATGTCATTCCATTTCTATTGGTATGTGGAACACCACATAAATCCTCACGGTTTGAGAGTTATGGCCTTACGAAGTTGGAGGACCCTCATATGTCATGTAGAAGCCCCAAAAGGTCAAAGTAGTCAAAGTTGTTTAAGAGTTTTTAAAGGTAAATAATAAAGTGAAGTGATGAGTGCACTATAATTCAAAGTGAATACAAAATCAATTATTTAAATAATAAATTTAATGGAGAAATTAGAAGTGGGTTGTTAGGGTCCTAACCCGCACATAGGTAGAACAATATATTCGGATGTAATAAAGGTCAATATTAATAAGGCCTTTCAATAAAATAGAATAAGGCGGATGTAAGAAGGCCTAATAGAAGCTTCCGCTTCTAGAAGGATATTCCTCTAGATGCTTCTTTTTAGTATAAATAGGATTCGAGGGTATGAGAACCCTAGCTTGGATATTATTGTAATAGAGCTTTGCTCAACTGGAGGTTGCCCCCTCGAAGAGGCCCATGAACATTGCTTTCAGATTCAAAGTGCTATTTCTGTTGTTATTCTTATATCATTTCAATGTTATTGTGGTGAATGTTCTGGTTATATTGCTATTATTCTTCCATTACTAGCATTTATTTTTGTTTTGCATACATTTTATATCTGGTATATTACAAGTGGTATCAGAGCACTTTCCTCGGCAGAAAGTGTGGGTTAATTTTTTTTTCCAGGGTAGAGACATATTCCGGCATCTTTAAGCCACAAAGATTTGTTGTTACGCGAATAAATTCACGGTTGAGGGATTCATACACATAGGAAATACAAGTGGTACTTAAGCGCACATCTGTTGGCCACCCTTGTAACCCCTGTTGGTACCCCTTTGAGTGGTAGCACATCAGAAAACACCTGTGTAGGGATCGACCTAGATTACATGAATCCCTCTTTAGATAAACCAATCGCCTTCCTGACTGCTATAGTGTCACCGAGAACAACACTCGAGAAGATACTCTCTAGTACCTGGGTAGTCGGGTAGTATGGCTAAGGGTACAGTCCATCCTCCTTAGTTAGTGCCCTGAGATATTGGGCCGAGTACTACTGTTGGACCCTGCACATATATCAGAGAGCTATAGCAGAGGGCAAACCCTTGTTTGTAGAACCCTTGTATACCTAACCCTTGGGGATAGAAACATAAACAAATTAAAACAAAAAAGATCTATTATCGCGCAACTGTGTTCGGTTTGCCAAGTAAATACACATTTCTTTCTGGTTAAGCATTTGGGCATTTCCTCTCTGCAGTATTCTTCAGACTGGACGTAATAATAAAAAAAAAAAGTCTGGAAATTTTTTCACCATTATTTCCGACCTATTCCATTGGATTCATCTCTTCGCCTTTATCACATTCATCCATATCATTTTTTTGGCAAATTTTTTTTTTACCTCGCTCACCCCTTTTCAGTTCCCCCATCCTCATGGACCACACTTGTAGCCAAGACTTGGAAGCTCACTTCAACACCTTGCAATCTGGTCTCATTGAGACCCAACAAGAAGTGAAACAACTCAGTGCTAATGTTGCCGCCATCAATACAACCATGCAGTTCTCAATGGGCGAAATCAAACAAGACCTCACCACCCAACTTGAATCAGTATTTTCGGCACTCTGCACCAAACTGCATATCCCTACAGATAATACTTCCTCTTCCTCACCCCCACATACTGAAGGTGATCATTCCTCTCATTCCCATACCTTGCAGAACCCTCACTTTCAATGTGACCTACGCCTTCCACGGGTAGATGTGACCAAATTTGATGGCTCGGACCCCACTGGTTGGGTAACCCAAATGGAACATTACTTCACTTTATACAACATTACAGATGACTTGGCCAAAATCCAGTATGGTGTTCTCCATATAGATCAAGAACGTTGGCAATGGAGAAAAAATTATCGTCAAGGGTATATTGCTTGGACACAATTTGTGGCAGAGCTTTATGAACACTTCGACACTGACACCAACCATTTGGGTCGTTTGACAAAGATGAAACAATTAGGAATAGTGGAAGACTTTATAGCTGCCTTTGAGAACCTGGATTTTAGAATAGAGGGCATGTCTAATGCCTTTTTCCGAGAGTGTTTTATCAGCGGCCTCAAGGATAAAATTCAGGCCCATGTCCTCATGGCTTGGCCTAAGAGTTGGGTGGAGGCTACCAAAAGAGATAAAGAAGCATAATAGGTTGTATCTTCTCAAAACCGCAAACCCTCCTTCATCCCTTGCCCTAAACCAATAAATCCCACTACTTCCTCTGCTCCACTAAAGATCCAAAAATTGACCCGGGCTGAAATGGCTGAACGCCAAGTCAAAGGCCTTTGTTATAACTATGATGAAAAATATTTCCCGAGCCACAAGTGTAAAGAACAAAATCTTTTTATGGCCATCTCTGAGGAGATTTCAGAAGAAGATGAAGAAACCCCCTCTATGTCTGAATCACCTGAATCCAATGACATAACCCCTCCCTCAGACCCTCCCGAAGTAGAACCAGTCATTTCCCTCAATGCACTCACTGGCTTCTCTGCTCCCAAAACCCTCAAGCTAATCGGTTACATCAAGCATCGAAAGGTCATCATTCTGGTTGATAGTGGAAACACCCATAATTTTATTCATCGCTGCATTGCCCAAGAAACTCATTGCTACATCCATGCCATCAATAATTTCCAAATCATGATTGCCAATGGTGGTTCCATGAAATGTGGAGGGCGTTGTGAAAATGTGCGTCTCCAAATTGGTGACTACCACCTGAAATCCCATATGTTTTCTATCGATATGGGAGGTTGTGACATTGTGTTGGGTGCAGACTGGCTAAGGACTTTGGGTCCCATTCTCATGGATTTTAAAGACTTAACCATGCAATTCGACCATGAGGGCCACCAATATAAGTTCCAAGTCATCACCACCGGTTCACCTAAGATCATTAGTTCCCATCGCATGGAAAAGCTGCTCAAAAAGGGTTATTTTGGTGTTATCGCCCAACTCCATGCCATACAAGCAACAAAGACACCCTCGATACCACAATACCTCCAAGCCATCATTTATAAACATCAATTGGTCTTTTCCACTCCCCAAGGCCTCCCTCCTTCCCGTGGTGTTCATGATCATTCCATTCCCCTTGTACCAGGAATCCTTCCTCCCAATATTCGTCCGTATCATCACCCCTTTTCCCAAAAAAATGAAATTGAGAAAATGGTCCAGGAACTCCTTATTACAGGCATTATCTGCCCTAGTACGAGCCCCTATTCATCTCCTGTGGTCATGGTCCTGAAGAAAGAAGGTTCTTGGTGAATGTTTCTTGACTTCCGTTCCCTCAACAAACTTACCATCAAAGACAAATTCCCCATTCCTGTCATTGATGACCTCTTGGATGAATTGAGTGGCACCCAATTCTTCACTAAACTGGATCTTCATTCGGGCTACCACTAGATACGTATGAAAGAGGTAGATATTACCAAGACTTCCTTTAGAACTCATGAGGGCCACTATGAGTTTTTGGTCATGCCCTTTGGCTTGTGTAATGCCCCCTCCACCTTCCAAAACCTCATGAATCACGCCTTCTGTCCTTTTCTCCGCCATTTTGTCTTAGTTTTCTTTGATGATATCCTCATCTATAGAAAAACCTGGATAGACCATCTTTCTCATGTGGATCGAGTTCTCCATCTACTCACTCAGCACCAAATTTTCCTGAAACAGTCTAAATGTGCTTTTGGCGCCTCAGAAGTAGAATACTTGGGTCATCTGGTTGGAAAAGATGGCGTCGGGGTGGATCCTAAAAAAATTGAAGCTATGCAAGACTGGCCTCACCCAAAGACTCTTAAGAGCTTGCGTGGATTTCTAGGCTTAATAGGGTATTATCACAAGTTTGTTAAGAATTATGGGAAGATTGCAACACCTCTCACTGCTCTCCTAAAAAATATCTCTTTCACTTGGACTCCAGCCGCTGCTCAAGCCTTTCAAACCTTGAAGATGGCCATGTGCACCACTCCAGTCCTCTCCCTTCCCGATTTCACAAAGACCTTTGTGTTGGAATGTGATGCCTCAGGGAAAGGAATTGGTGTTGTCCTTATGCAAGAGGGTCGACCTTTGGCCTTTACCAGCAAGAAACTATCTGAAATAAATCTGGGAAAATCCATTTATGAAAAGGAAATGTTGGCTATTCTACATGCCATGGATCTGTGGCATCCTTATCTATTGGGGCAACGGTTCCAAATTAATATAGACCATCAAAGCCTCAAGTATTTTCTGGAACAACACATTTCCTCCCCAAAACAACAAAAATGGGTGACTAAACTCTTTGGATATGATTATGAAATCATTTATAAGAAAGGAAAAGACAATGTGGTTGCGGATGCACTTTCCCGAAAATATGAAGATGAAGGATCCCTTTTTTCTCTTTCATTCATTGTACCAAATTGGATCCAAGCCATTTTCCAGGAATGGCTACAAGATCCAAAAATTTCATAGTTGATCCAACAATTGCAGTCCAATGCTCCAGCTTCCCCAGGGTACTCTTGGCTCCATGAGGAATTTAAATCCATGGTACTTTCTGAGCTTCATGCTACACCCATAGCAGGGCACTCCGGGTTCACCAAAACCTATGAAAGGGTCAAACGTTCCTTTTTCTGGGATGGTATGAAATAAGACATTCGTAATTTTGTAGTTGAATGTGACATGTGTCAACGCAACAAGGGAGAAACAGTCAAATCACTAGGCACACTACAACCGCTCCCAATTTCACCTGCTATTTGGAAGGATATCTCTATGGATTTTATTACCGGCTTACCCAAATCGGGAAATAAATCCGTCATCGTGGTGGTTGTTGATTGCCTTTCCAAGTATGCTCATTTGTGTGCCTTTCAACACCTGTTTACAACATCCACGGTGGCTCAAATATTCATGGATCAAGTCTTCAAGCTTCATGGTATGCCACACTCCATTGTTTCTGATCGCGACCCAACTTTCACAAGCAATTTTTGGCAAGAACTGTTCAAGATACAAGGCACAAAATTGCATCTCAGAACAACTTATCATCCCCAGACTGATGGCCAAACGAAAGTTTTCAATAAGTGTTTGGAAACATATTTGAGGTGTTTTGCCTTGGAAAAGAAAAACCAGTGGGCTCAATGGTTACCCCTAGCTGAATGGTGGTACAACACTTCATACCATACAACTACACGCATGACTCCTTTTGAAGCGATATATGGACATAAGCCACCTTCAGTTCTCTCATACTTACCAGGTGCCTCGAAGGTCTAGGCACTTGACCTAACACTTACAACTCGAGAGGCTATTCTCCGTACCCTCAAAGAGAATTTGGTCATGGCACAGAATCGCATGAAGTAACAAGTAGATCAAGGTCGCTCTGAACGTCAATTTGCAGAAGGGGATCAGGTGTTTCTTCGACTGCAACCTTACAGGAAAACTTCCCTCAAGGCCAAGCATTGTCAGAAGATAGCACCCAAATTTTATGGTCCTTATACTGTACTCAAGCGCATGGGACAAGTCACCTATCAGTTAGATTTTCCCAGCCATTCGAAGCTACATCCTGTTTTTCATGTTTCATGCTTAAAGAAGGTGATTGGAGCTAAGTGCCAAATTCAAACCAACCTTCCAGAGTTAGCTGAAGAAGGATCCATTTGGCTACAACCAGAAGCAGTTTTGGACTAGCATGAGCGTTGCCTACGTCAGAGAACCATCAGGGAAGTGCTAGTCCAGTGGAAAGATACAACTCCAGCAGACGCCACTTGGGAACCAGCTATCATTCTGCAACAATTTCCTCATCTCAAGCCTTGAGGACAAGGCTATTTTTAAGGGGGCAGACATGTTAGGGTCCTAACCTGCACATAGGTAGAACAATATATTCAGATGTAATAAAGGTCAATATTAATAAGGCCTTTCAATAAAATAGAATAAGGCGGATGTAAGAAGACCTAATAAAATCTTCCGCTTCTAGAAGGATGTTCCTCTAGATGCTTCTTTTTAGTATAAATAAGAGTCAAGGGTATGAGAACCCTAGCTTGGATATTATTTTAATAGAGCTCTTCTCAACTGGAGGTTGCCCCCTCGAAGAGGCCCATGAACATTGCTTTCAGATTCAAAGTGCTATTTCTGTTGTTATTCATATATCATTTCAGTGTTATTGTGGTGAATGTTCTGGTTATATTGCTGTTATTCTGCCATTACTAGCATTTTATTTCTATTCTGCATACATTTTATATCTGGTATATTACATGGGTTAACCCTAAAATAAGGAAAGTGGGCAAAGTGACCTAGAAGATGTTTTTAAGGAAGCTACTTGGAGAGTATAAGTAAGAGTCAAGGCTCTGTCATTTAAAACACACTTGAGCATATTGAATACCTATAGGTGTATTTTGTAAAAAAAGGATATATAAGTCGAATTTCTAATTGAAGGTGAAGAAAATAAGGCCAGAATTCAAGGAAGGATAAATTAATTTGATGATGCTTTCTAAGGTATGTTATTTACAGGTCATCTCACCATTTTCGCAATAATTTTTTTTATAGAATGATTCAGGATGTGAAATTGATATTCCATTGAGGAAACATATCCAATTATCTGTGGTAAAAAATTCATTTTCTGGGTCGTTGTATTTTTGGAGTTACACTCCGTGGAAAATAGGGTTTGTGGCTAGTCCTGAAACTAGTCAAAAACAAGTGTTTCGGGTAAAAATGTCATAAATTCTTCATAAAAGATCCAAATTCAGTAAGATTTTTTTTTTTGGTTATATTATAGTCTATAGTATGCTTTGTAATAGTTTCAGATCGATTCAACAAATATTCAGTGTGGGGCACGCTCTACAAGGTCGCTCTCTAGAATAATCCAGAATTCAACAAGGTATGCCATTTTTACTATAACAAGTTTTCTGAGAGGTTCAAAGTAGTGACACATAGAGGAATTGCATAAAACAAATTGAAGAAAATTGTATATCAGTTTCAGATATTTATTCATTACATGTACAAAGTTATGATTATTTCAAGTCAGGGTTGTTGACTAATCCAAAACTAGTCATCTGAGACTAAAGAAAAGTTTGATGTAAATGCTAGTCTCTTGTTGTTTAAAGTTAAGGAAGGTTTGCAGGTATGTGATCATATACATCAGGTATATTACAGAGTTATAAATCATATTTGGATGATGAAATTGATGAGGGATTTTGGTTGAGGTACAAGTTGGGTACATGCTTGAGACAAGTAGTTGATGAGTTGACACATACATGAGGTGTACAGTTGATGATGTTGGTACATATTGATGAGTAGTTGACACATGATTGGTACATACTTGGAACATGGTTGGTTGCACTTGTTTATGGTACAGGTTGATTACAGATTGTTTGGTACAGGTTAGTGCATGGTTGATGCACTTGTTTATGGTACAGGTTGGTGCATGGTTGATGCACTTGTTTATGGTACAGGTTGATTATAGGTTGAGGTAAAGGTTGATGCATGGTTGATACATGGTTCAGGTTTATTGGTATGAGTTTATAGTGGTATATCTCACAGTGATAGTGTGACAGGGGTTCCATCATTCTAAATCTACTTCAGGGCGGTTGGACGGGCCAAGGATAGGTGGTTGTAGCCACCTTCCGGTTGTAGCTGGAGAAATTAAGGGGTTGTAGCCTCCTTCTGGTTGTAGCTAGAGAATTGGGGAGTTGGAGCTTCCCTCAGGTTGTATCCTGAGAAACTAGGGGGTTGGAGCCTCCTTCTAGTTGTAGCTGGAAAGCAAAGGAAGTTGGTGCTTCTAATGAATGTAATTCTTCAAGACATATAAGAAAAATCAATCTGTGGTTTTCTCACGATTTGGGTTTCCACGTAAAACAATGGTGTACTGTGTATGTGTGTGATTGTTCATTTCTTATTGCTCATTATTGGATAATAATTCTACATTGATAAAACACTTGGATTACTTGGAGAAAAAGGATTATAATTACACTATTACTGATTCACCCCCCCTCTCAGTAATCCAACAACACATACATGAGCTGCAACATATATAGGTCGCGCACATGTTGGTATTTGTTGGTACAAGCTTACTTTTGGTACATGATTGATTACAATATTTTGGTACAAGTTGTTGGCACATATTGGTAAAGTTTTACGGTGGTTTATCTCACAGTGACAATGTGGTAGTGGTTTTATCATTTAATTAACACTTATATTTTAGGGTGGTTGGGTGGGGCAAGGATAGGTGGTTGTAGCCACCTTTTGGTTATATCCTCCTTCTGGTTGTAGCCAGAGAATTGGGGATTTGGAGCTTCCCTTGGGTTGTAGCCTGAAAATATAGGGGGTCGATGCCTCCTTCCAGTTGCAGCTGGAGAACAAAGGAAGTTGGTGCTTCCAATGAATGTAATTCTTAAATACATATAAGAAAAACCATTATGCGGTTTTCTCCTGCATTGGGTTTCCATGTTAAAATTATGGTGTACTGTGTATGTGTATGATTGTTCATTGTTCATGGTTTATTTACTCTACACTTGTTGAATGAAAATGGTATATTGATCATAAATATAAACAACACTTATATATTGTGGTTAAAAGGATTAAAAATCTCTATTACTGATTCATCCCCCCTCTCAGTAATCCAACAATTGGTATCAAAGCATGTTAGTTCATAAATCAATTTAACCACTGAAAGGTAGGTCATGGAGAGAATATATATATATATATATATATATATATATATGGAATACCACAGTTTGATGGACATAACTATGCATTCTAGAGTAGAAGGATGAAAACATATGTACAAGCATAGGAATTTGAGGTTTGTCAATCAGTTTTAGATGTATATAAAGAACCAGTTGTTCCTCCAACAAATGAAATAAGAAGGAAACTCAGTCTAAATAATTCAAAAGAAAAAAATTCACTCTTGAATGGTCTGGTTGATTCAATATAAGTCAAAGTTATGCATTCCAGCTCCACAAAGGAGATTTTGGACAAACTTCGGAATGTTTATGAAGGATATGCAAAAGTCAAGGAGGCAAAGCTTCAAACTTACAGAGGTCAATTTGAACAACTGGATATGAAAGAAGATGAGAATATTTCATCTTACTTCTTACGAGTTAATGAAATAGTGAATGCAATCAGAGGATTGGGAGAATAATTTGATGAATCTATAAATGTTCAAAAGGTACTAATATTTCTTCCAATGAGATTTGATCCTAAGATCTCATCACTAGAAGAAAGAACATATATGGATTCAATAAGCATGGATGAACTACATGGAATTTTCACATCCCATGAAATGAGAACCGAACATGAGAATCTAGTTACAAAAGAAGAAGCATTCAAAGCATCCAAGAAGTCAAAGAAAAAGGGAAAGCAAAAGGAAAAATAAGATAGTAGTAGCAGTGACATCTCAGAGGATGATGAAGAAGTATCCAACTTTGTCAAAAGACTAAAAAAGGGAATTGGAGGAAAATATAGAGGTAAGGTTCCATTGTTTTGTTTTAATTGTGATGGTATTGGTCATTTTAATAAAAAATGTCCCCATAATAAAAATAAAAGAAATGAAGAAGATGATTCAAATAGCAAACAAATGTACAAAGGTAAGAAAACCAAAAGTAAATTCTTCAAGAAAAGATTTTGCACAAAAGAAGATAACACCTCATTAGACGAAGATAAAGACAATATAAGTGAGACATAAAGGGTTATATTCATGGCAGTAGAAGACTACGATGAATAAGACATTGAATAATAATATGAAGAGGAAGAATTTGACTACATAGAAGAATTGATGAGTTCCATAGAAATTATAAAAAGGGAAATAAGAAAAACAAGTCACTACAGGAAGAAGTAAAAAGAAAAGAGGAATCTCAAAGTTCCAACTATGAAGAACTAGAACATATAATCACTAAGTTAAAAATTCAAGTTGAAGAAGACAAAATAATTGAATAAGCACTCAAGGAACGATTAGAAGAAAGAGACTGGATCATTGGAAATTTGGAAGCAGATATTGTCACATTGAGAAAAGATATTCAAAATAAAAACATGCATAATAGCTCTAAAGTTTTGGATAACATTATTAACAGTCAGAGACCAAATCACGAAAATTCTGGAATTGGATACAATCAGATAGAAAATGGATCAAGATCCAAAACAACAGATCAAGAAAAACATCCAAGAATCTATGCAGAGACAATCATATGAGACAACAATTTTTACAAGGAAGATCACAAGGACACTCCTCCACCTAGAAGATTAAGATTTCAGAATCAGTGACAGTCAGAAAAAAACATGCCTCAATAAGAAGAAGGATTCATAAGAGTAACTCCTTTAAGAAGATATTCAACTCCCATGTACCAAACTATCTTCTTTGGTTTATGTTATTCATGTAATAATTTTGGACATAAAGTTGTAAATTCCAGAGAAAATAGCAAAAACAAAAACAACTATGAAATTCATGCACAAAATGGTTATCCGAGAATTCCTAGTGAAACAAAAAGAAGAAGCTACAACAGATTTGAGTCCTTGAGCAATGAAGTGGAATGCTACATGTGAAACAACTTTGGTGATCCAAAAAGATCTTTTACACGACAATGGTTGAGTTATTAATGCATGTGTTTACTAACCAATTAGGAATTTTAATGAAAGAGGAAGAAAGGATGAGAAAACATAACATCCATATACACATATTCATATCTTAAATAAAGCATAAACAACAACAAACCATAAACACCAATGTGATAACGGAGTTTGGCAATATCGCCTACGTCTCCGAGCCTATGTCTCAGTGGCATTTCTTATTTCTTTTCGAAGATTTAAATTTACATCATGAAAGTGACAATGAATTAAAACAATGATCTGGTCGTGTTCTAACATATCTCATGAACCCATCAAAACTGACGGCACCCAAATCAGATGAATGAAGCTCCCAGAAATGGCCCGCAAAGGTGCACTCCTCAATAACTTCCCTGCATGGAAATGTATTTGGCTCAACAATTTGGCATCATACACTTATTCTGAACCTCCTCCATGGTCTCAATAAGGCCTGGTTTATATATATATATCTAAATTTAGTAACCATCTCCCAACTTCCCCCCAAGATCTGGCCTAAAAAAGGGTCCAAGATCCTCCAAAAATGGATAATATCTGCCAAATCTGGTTGAAAATCCATTTAAAAATTATAATATAAAGTTGAATACCCACTTTTTGGAAAATAAGGGTGCAACTCCCTTTACTTCCACACCCATGGTCATATTGGATGTCCCTGTGTGGCTAGGCGCTAAACTGGGTGCACGGGCCCCTTAATTCTCGGCTCCCGATTCTAAGTAGTGGCCATATGGCCGCGATCTAGCAATTCCACATGCCCCAACATGTGATAAGCTCCAGAATTTTGGCCTGTGGTTACGCCCCTGGTCGACGGGCTAGCCCTACTGATCGGGGCTAACCTCGAAATCCATGCGCTAACAGTTTTGGAGAACAGTCCCATCCCATAGAATCGGGGCTATATTCCCAACAATATTTTGTGCTATTGGTAAGTCTAGACCCGTGGTTACATGGTGTAAATACCAGAATCGAGAGCTAGAATACACCATTTTGTGCCAACATATAACATGGTGGTCCTACTGTAAGGTCATGTGGAGTGTGTTCATCGGGGGTTGGGGCTAGGCCCCAACCCTTTCTCCGCCCCACATACAACTTTAACCAAACATAAATACAATCAAAACCACATACGATTAAGACTTATAGTGCAGGAGGGCTATCTATCCTGACCCTGCGAAGACATTTTCTCGGTGCGAGGTTGCGCGATCGAACCTCATGGAGACCAAAATATTTTGCAATAGAAACAGACCAATAAATGGGTGCCACATGGCATCGTACCATACGTTGAGAGTACTGCCACGTGTTGCTTGACAATTCATCTAGATGTGTAACATCTGCCATATCACATTCCATGTAAGTGCCATACAGACGTGCCACATGTCATCCTTGCAATGGTGACACATGCCACTCCCTGATTGGCCCACCTATCTGTTCATGTCAACATTCCGTATGCCTAGTCACCCTGCCACATGTCAGTCCGTATTCCTAGTCATTGCACAGTCAGTTGTATGAAACCTGCCACATCATCACCAACTATGCCTACCACATTAGTTGTATGGCCGTACGACCTGTATAGTCATCTTCCATGTGGCACTGTACGGATTGTACAATCATCATTTTTTTGCCTATTTGGCAAAACGAACAGATCGTCATATCTAGAGAATACAATGTCCGTTTGAGCCCGTTCAAGTTGCTTTGGGTTCGTATCAATGAGGCCTATGCACAAATTTGTTTTGAAGCCATTCTAAGAACTTTTATTTTTAGGCCTTTCTGAGCCCCATCAAGCTCCTGGATCCAATTCTAGATCATTTGGACACATAAATAAATATTGTAGAATGATAGTACCTCTAAGAGAATCAAAACAGAATAACAATAGTCACAAACATGAACCTCAACAGAGAATATGGATAAGAAAGCAGAATCAGTATAACAATGAAGAATGCACACTCACTCTATAAGCTAAACAAAAGAAACATGGTTGGTATGTTGATAGTGGCTGATCAAAGCATATGACAGGTGATGATGACAAGTTTCTAACCTTGAGAAAGGAAATAAATGGATCAATCTCCTTTGGAAACGATGACTCAACTAGAATAATTGGAAGAGGCACAGTCGTAATTGGAAATAAGGATACCAAGGAAGAAAATGTTCTACTAGTGAAAGATATGAAACATAATATTCTAAGTGTAAGTCAAATGTGTGACCAAGGTCACAAAATTGAGTTTGATTCACATAAGTTTGAGATAAGAAAATTGGGTTCATGCAAATTGATTGCAACAATTGTAAGAAATTCAAGCAACATATATGTATTAAGTGAAATGGGAAATGAAAAGTGTTGTCTAGGAAAGGAATATGAAGTTTGGTTATGGAAAAAAAGAATGGGTCACATAAACTTTGATAACCTTGTAAAAGTCAGAAAAAAGGAAGAAATCAGAGAAATGCCCCATATCATGAAGCCGACCAACACATTATGCAAGCATTTCCAACAAGGAAAGAAAACAAAGACCAAGTTCAAATCAAAGGAATACTCCACAACAAGACCACTGAAAATTGTGCATATTGATCTAGTTGGACCAACTAGAACAAAGGGTTTAAAAGGTGAGAAATATTTTATGTTATTGGTTGATGATTATGCAAGGATGAATGTTGTTTGTTTTCTCATGAAGAAGTCAGAAGCATTCGAGAAATTCAAGATATACAAGGAAATGGTTGAAAATGAAATGGATTCAAAAATCAAATGTTTGAGATCTAATAATGGAGGAGAGTTTACTTCAAAGGAATTTATGGAATTTTGCTAGGACACCCCAATAGAATGGAGTTGTCGAAAAGAAAAACATGACCGTATAGGAAATGGATCGAACTATGTTAGTAGAATACAATTTGACATATGTCTTTTGGGCACACGTAGTGCATATGAAAGTTCACATTCAAAACAGAGTAATGCTCACAAACAATAGTGATAAAAATCCCTATGAGCTATGGAAAGGAACACCAACGAATGCGAATAACTTCATAGTTTTTGGAAGCAAATGATACATCAAAAGAGAATATGGAAAAATGGGAAAGTGTTGGCACAGGGGCAGACCCAGGGTTCAATGCTACAACAACGCACCAACAAAACCCTAACTACCATCCCTTTTGGAAACACCTATGAAGTAGATGAAGTCTCACCCGAGGTAGAGGCAGGGGTGGTTGTAGGACTCAGACATCTGCAACCTTAGCTGGGACACAGATCTGTGATTAAAACACATTAACAAAGCACTTAACAGTTATATTTCATCAATACCCAGTTTAGTTTATAGCGCAGCTAAACCCTAACAACAGATCAACGTAGTATTCACACATATCCAATAGATTTAAGCATGAAACACACACATAGAGATAATATCTAGC
The DNA here is from genome assembly GCA_009831015.1 of Picea engelmannii. Lineage (NCBI taxonomy): Eukaryota > Viridiplantae > Streptophyta > Pinopsida > Pinales > Pinaceae > Picea > Picea engelmannii. The sequence goes on from ML778266.1 coordinate 370,874, forward strand.
ATTCATTCACATCATTCAACACTAAAATATCATATCAGATTCATCTATCTTCTAACATCGCACTAAGCATTGAATCATATAAAAAAGAGGGAAACCATAAAGCACAAAGCATTCACAAAATAGGATATACGTGGTTCACCCCCACCTTGGGGCTACGTCCACCAACTCTTCTTCTCTTTATTATCTTTGTCAAGAATCTTACAGGCACAAAGCATCCGAACACTACTCTGCATAGGATAGGAGATCTACGTGCACTTCACCAGATCCTCCTTCCCCAATTAGATCTAGGCACAAAGCCTCACACACTCTGTGCACAAAGCACTACAGATGACTTGAACTTAGCTCTACAAGTCTTAATCACATCTTCTTGCACATAGCTAGTACTAACACTCATTCATTGGTTGCTACTAACATCACCTAGTCTTCTATTTATACTTTACAAAATAGGCCCAAACATGGGTAAACCCATGGGCCAACATTCTTATACCCGTTACATAGCCCCAAAACCCAAAAATCCCTAAAGAGGGTCCGAGATTCTGCGATATCTGCTTCGTCTTGCACTCCACCTTCGACAACCTGTCGAAGTCCCAAAACTAGGTCAAACATGACCAAGAATCCTCAAAACTTGGTCAAGGGCCAACAAAAAGTTCGATTCTCGTGTGGAAAAAGGAATATTTGTTGGATATTCGAGCACAAGGAAATAATACAACTGTTTCAATATAAGGCTCAACAAAGTTGTGGAAAACATCAATGTGATGGTTGATGAGACAAGTGGATGGAAAATAAAGGAAGAAGAAAAGGATCCAATGGAACAGGTTCACAAAGAAGAAGCAAAGGATGAAGAAGTAATAGAAGGGGAAGATGAAGAAGAATAGTTAGAAGTATAAGAACAAGAACAAAAATTACCTCCAAAGACACCTAGCAAATGAATACAAAAGAATCATCCATCAGATCATATTATCAGAAACAAAGATGCAAGAGTTGAGACTAGAAGAATAATTTGTTCACCATAACAACTACACCTAGCACTCTTATCCTCGATTGAGCCAAGCAACTTTGAATTAGCCAAAAAGGATGAATTATGGATAAAATCCATGGATGAAGAGTTGGATCAGATAGATAAGAATGAAACTTGGGAATTGGTTCCAATGCCAAGGTACACGAATGCGATCGACACAAAGTGGGTCTTCATAAACAAATTGAATGAAGATGGACATGTTTCTAGCAACAAATCTAGATTGGTATGTAAAGGATATGCTCAGGTTGAAGGTATAGACTTTGAAGAAACATTTTCCCCAGTTACCAGAATGGAAGAAAAAATATTGATCCTCACTTATCCATGCTCCAAGAATATTAAAGTGTATTATATGGACATGAAATCAACCTTCCTGAATGGGGATTTAGAAGAAGAAGTCTATATTGAGCAACCATAAGGATTTCAGTTGTCAAAGAATGAAAATTATGTTTGCATATTGAAGAAGGCCTTGTATGGTCTCAAACAACCCCCCATAGCATGTTACTCTAGACTAGACATATATTTACAGCAGCAAGGGTTCAGAAAAGGAAATGCAGATAACAACCTTTACATCAAGGAAACTCAAGATGGTATTTTATTAATTGAAGTTTATGTTGATGATATTATTTTTGGAAGTGATGATGAGAGGTTGAGAAATAAATTTGCAAAGGATATGCATAATGAATTTGAAATGTCATTACTTGGAGAAATATCCTTCTTTATAGGTCTTCAGATATGTCAAAGAGGCCAAGGAATTTTTATTTCTCAAACCAAGTATATCATAGAAATGCTAAAGAGGTTCGGAATGGAAGATTGCAAACCAGTCAATACTCCTATGAAAACCAGTTTCAATTTAAGTAAAGACGATGATTCAAAGGATATAGATCAGAGGCAATACATGTTAATGATTGAGAGCTTACTTTATGTGACAACATCCAGACTAGATGTAATGCAGATAGTTGGACATGGCACGATTTCAAGCAACACCAAAATAATCACATGTTATAGTAATAAAAAGGATATTCATATATCTCAAGGGTATATAAGAGTTTGGATTATCATATCCAAAAGGAAAGGATCTATCACTTATTTCCTACAAAGATGCATATTGGGAAGGTTGCATTGATGACTGAAGAAGTACAAGTGGAGCAACGTTCTACTTGGGTGAGTGTTTGGTATCTTGGAAAAGCAAGAAACAATCATCAATATCATTGTCTACAATTGAACCGGAATATATTGTAGAAAAAACATGTTGTACACATGTTCTATGGATGAAGCATAATTTGAAATATATATAGGTTGAGTGTGATAAGCCCATTCTGATATATTGTAATAATACAAGCGCCATCAATATCTCAAAGATTCCATTGATGCACTCGAAGACAAAGCACATTCCAATCAATTATCATTTTCTACAGGAACAAGTTGTAGAGAAGAACATTCGAGTTGAGTATGTCAGCCCCAAAGAATAGATTGTAGACATATTCACAAAACCACTTCTAAGTGAAGCCTTTGAGTATCTTAGTCAGAAACTTGGCATAGTTTCTACCCAACAATGAATTTTGAATGTTATTCTTATATGTATTAGATTTACATGAAGAAGAACCATAAATAGGATAGTTCAGTTTTGGGGAGAAGTTTTAGGAAGAGTTCAGTCAAGGAGAGAAACCCCAAGGACAATTCAGTTAGGGGGAGCAACCCCGACAAGAAGTTACCTTTTCCATTGATGTCAAAGGGGGATAGATTTATCATATGCATGGATAGAGAGTTAGATTCTTGGAGAGAGAGAACATATGAATGATTCTATGGGGAGCGATGGTCATAGGGGGAGCATGAGTGATATGACTTCAGTGTTGCATCAGAGTGTTGCCATCAATGCCAAAGGGGGAGATTGTTGATTAATTGGGTTGGTTGTCATTGATTTCAACCCTTGAAGCAAGTCTAGCAGCAAATTCTTCTATCCCCAACAATATGGTTAAGGGAGTCACATTTTTTTGATGTATAACGATATGAAGATCAATGTATTTGTAGGTAAGACTATTCTATATGGATAGTACATGTCATGCCATTTCTTGTGATATGTGGAATGTCACATAACTCCTCACGGTTATAAAGTTATGGTCTTGTGAAGTTGGAGAACCCTCTTGAGTTATCTAAAAGCCCTTAGAAGGTCAAAGAAGTCAAATTATTCTAGAAACCCCTAGAAGAATTTGACTAGTCAAAGTGGGTGAAACTAGGATTTAATCATGGGTTAAGTTGTTGCAATAAGAAAATAATTAAAAATAAATTAGTTGGACCTAGAAGTGGAGAGTTTACTATTTGTGGATAAATTGGTTATAAGTGGACAAGTGGTTAGAAGTGGTTTAGCCCTAAAAGAAGGAAGTTTGGTTAAGTTGGTTAGAAGGTAACCCCTAGAGGAAGCTACTTGGAGAATATAAATAAGAGATAAAGGGTATCCTATTAGTACCTATTGAGAACATTGAATATCTATTATTGTGTAAGGTTTATTGCAGGTACTCATTGATACATATGAAGTTATGCAAGTCTGAAGTAGCACGAAGGGTTGATGGTGAAAGTTTCAGAATTTCAGAGTTACTGAAAAATGCTAGTTTTTGAGGTGTACACAGGTTGCAGTGGATTAAGGCGCGTACATATGCGGGTTGGAGAAGAACAAGGTGCGTACATATATAGGATGAAGAAGAAAAGGTCGTGTACAGTTGGGAAAAAGGAATGAAATCTTGAGGAGATGAAGATGTCAAGTCTTTAGAGTTTGAAAACAATCTCTTGGGAAGGTCTACAGTGATCAGGTACAACAAATATATCTACAGGTTCAAAAGGTATGTCTTATTTATATGTGTAGTTGGATATTGTTTTCTACATGAGATATGATTATGGGGTTTGAGGATTTTCCATAGAGAGGTTGTTGGTTGTATATCACTTATGGTATGAGCTAGATCTACATAAATACAACACTGGTATGTTGGTATTATTCATTGGTACATCTTGTTGGTTTAATTGTTAAGACATAGCTAGTATTTCTTGGTACATGGTTGAGGGATTTTGGTTGTGAAGTGGTTGTGAAGTTGTTTTTGAAGTTTGAGGCTACATATCAGTAAGGGTTTGATGTCTAGTCCATGTGAGGCTGATTACACTTGTTCATGATTGTAAATACATGTATGGCACATGACTAGAGATACATAGATGCACTTGGTTAAGGGATATATAAGATTATGTATACACAGGGCACAACTATGGATAAGATACAGTGACATGTTGCAGGTTGATGTGACATAGGCCGCAAAGTGTTTGAAGTTTCAGAAAAGGTGAAAACCATAGATTTATGAAGGTGTATGCAGGCTGCAGTATAGACAGGGTGCGTACATACATAGTCTGTAGTATAGACAAGATGTGCACATATGTGAGGTGCACCATATATAGGTTGCATACCTGTTGGTACAAGTTGACTTCTGGAACATGATTGATTACAAGATTTTGTTACAAGTATGTTACAGGTTGTTAACATAGATTGGTACATGTTTACAATGGTTTATCTCATAGTGACAATGTGGCAGTGGTTTCATCATTTACTTGACACTTATATTTCAGGGCAGTTGGACGGGGAAAGGATAGGTGGTTGTAGCTACCTTTCAGTTGTAGTCAGAGACCATAGGGGGTTTTACTCTCCTTTTGGTTGTATCTAGAGAATTGGGGAGTTGGAGATTCCCTCAGGATATAGTCTGAAAATGTAGGGGGTCAGAGCTTCCTTCCAGTTGCAGCTGGAGAACAAAGGAAGTTGGTGCTTCCAATGAATGTAATTCTTAAAGACATATAAGAAAAATCATTCTGTGGTTTTCTCCCGCATTGGGTTTCCACATAAAAATATTGGTGTACTGTGTATGTGTATGATTTTACATTGTTCATGGTTTATTTACTCTGCACTTGTTGAATGAAAATGGTATATTGATCATAAATATAAACAAGACTTATATACTATGGTTAAAAGGATTAAACAACTCTATTACTAATTCACCCCCCCTCTCAGTAATACAACAATATGGCTTGACATTTTCCAAGACCCATCTCACTCACCACATCATCACCTAAATTGTGCTTATGGGGGGTTGTTGGTGCATATTAGTGCTCTACTTCAACACCTTCATGCATGGTAAGCTTACTTAGTTTTCCTTCCTTAATTTTTATGGATAAATTCATGGCATGCAAATATTTTGTGAAGTTTCCTAAATATATAAAATCAAGTCATTGCATTTGTTTTGCACATATTTTCTTTCTTTATAGTTAGTTAGTCGTTTAATAAATATATATTAGAGTGATACCATTATATAAATCTCAGATCCATAGCTTATGCTAATCGTGGTTCTGCATCTAGGTTTTGTTCCTAAATCTCTCATTGAATACTAGGGTTGTGGTTTCATCCCTTAGAGACATTGGAGGAAGGGTTTTGTGATTAAACTCTATATTTTACCTATTTAAGGAGTGGATAAGAGGAGATGTATTACCAAGGAGGATTACTAGTGTTGATGCTAGATTGTGGAGAAACTTTGGTGAAGCTAGGGTTTTCTTGACTTTTTCTAGCTAGGGTTTTAGAGAGATAAAGGATTGTACTATCCTTGGGATAAGGTTATGATATGCACATGAATTCCATTTCTATTCATATATATGGATATTCCAGTTGTCCAATAGTTATATCATTGCATATTTGATTTTCAACTATCTATTTCTTCATGGTTTGTTAAGTTCCAACACTAGTATGTCTTGCTGATTTAACATGAATTAAGGATGAAATTGTTGAGGGTTTTAACATTAACATTGAAGAATAAATGACTTACTTACAATTGTAATTATACTATTATAAAGTGATTTTTAGATCCGGTTTATGTATGATAAAATTACCTGAGTGGGATGAAACTTGTGGTCTAATGTCTCCAACTAGAATAGATAGAAAAAATATTTTTGTTATCCGAAGTATTTTTTTTTCTATGTGATTTTATCAAACACTTTGCATTAAGGCTGTTGGAAATGTCTTACAAATAGTTTCAATATGTCACCAAGATAGGAATATTTTCAAACATATTACATTCACCCATTACACACATAATAGAGAAGACAATCATGGCATCTTATTATGGTATGGAAATCCAAATCAAAACAATACAAATATATTCATTGGATAAAAAAATAGCTGCAAATCCCTCCTAAACACACAGATCTATTGGCTTCAAGGCAGATGCAATATCTACTAACAAAGAACAAACAAGAAAACCGATAATGATGCCAAAATATATTAAAGAGGTGGTGTGTCTTCCCCTGAAATCTCTAACCTTCACTGATGTGGTATCGATCTACTCCTGAAACACCTACCACAACAATCCATTTGCCCATACTATTGTGAGAAATTTCACCTTGTATAATGTTGAACTCCCCCTAGCCAGTTTTTCTTCGGTCTAGGACAAAAGAGAAGAGTGGACACTAACATTCCTCTTTCTTACCTATTTTTGCATGAAATTTAAGGAGAAGGAGAAAGGCAATAAGATATAAATTTTTTCTTGTAGGTTGTCCTTGTTTCTCTGATGTCAGATCCAGTCCAATATCTTGAATGCATAACATACTCTTTCAACCTTCTTGCAAAAAGTAAGACAACCCTTCTCTTCTACTTGTGCAACGTTAGATAAAAAACTAATATAACTAAGCTTACAAGTATAAAAATTCATACATTAACTTAAGCAGGAAAAGAATAAGGAAATATGCAGTTGTATTAATGAAAGAAACATTGGATACTTACAATCATGTTGATGTGATGGAAGCTTTCCTCCAAGATTCTCCTTTCCATCCCCATTTGTACACCACCTGATGGTAATGAGAATGTTTCTGAACTCTCAAGGTTTTCGAGCATTTCTTCTCTTGAATGTCTCAAGAACAAAGGTTTCATACTCTCAATACTTTCTCTTAAGATCAAAGGTTTCAAACTCTACAACACTCCCCCTTTTACCCATGAATGGCCATTTTTATATAGGAATGGAGAGGATTAACCACCATAAAAATTCAAGGGAATGGTTGATATATTTACTCCTTAGGTTAGGATTTAGTACCCAAAATGGAGGGAATATGGATGACTTGAGTTCATGAGTCATCCCTCGACCATAACCACCCAAAGTATGTCAGGATTTTCCCATAGAAAAAGGTGGGTTAGATCCAACAACATTAACACTCCCCTGTAGCACCCTGTTTCCCCCAGTTTGTAAAAATAACTGGACTGGCCAGAACTGTGGCAAACTCATTAATGTGAATATGTGATGTGAATGGACCTTATGGAAAAGGTCAATAAATGTGAATAAAATTATGAATTTATATTGAAGGACTACTGAGAGAGGATGTGAAGAAAAAGAGACCACGATGGCGGTGGAAGGTACCTGGAAAGGTGGCGTTAACTTCCACCGAGAATTAATATCGTATTTGGACTTCATTGGTCCGGAGAACCAAAAGCGGCTCGCTGGCCCCGAATTAAATGTCTCGCAGGCTTGCAAGTTGATGGCTCCTCAGGAATTAATGAGGGATGGGGAGGTGAACCGCCCATCTGTAGAGCCATCATGACTGACCAGCGCGAGGGAAATCGCGCCACATGCAACCTCGCAAGAGGATAAGGCGTGGGGTGGAAGCAATTGGGGGCAAATGCAAGGGGAAGAAGAGAACTCTGGAAATATGCAGAGTGAGTGATAGCAGAGAGGAAGGAGAGTAACCTTCACTCCTGGTCACTGGAAAACAGAGACGCAGTCTCACAACATCATGGTCTCAGCTCGGGGGTGGCTAGTGGTAAATCCGTTGGGAGTCACTGAGCCTACGGTTGGGTGGAAACGAGCACCCCTCTCAATAGTTGCTTGACCCCTGGTGTTATTTCTGATAAGTTTTTTACCTTTGTCATCTTGAAATATATTTATTCTGATAATTATGCTCATAATCTGTGAAACTGTGAATGATTTCATTATAAGAATGTCTGTATGGTATTTTGATCAATACTAGCAGTTGTATATTTGTATGGAAAGACTACGTATGGATTATGTCCTCATGAATCGTTATTTATATGCGTACTAATCTAATTCAGACTTCACGTCTATTTCTCGTGAGGATGATATCCTTATCTGCCTCAGATAGTAACCTGGGTGAACCTCCCCATAGATATACCCTCCTCGAAAAGCCCATCAAGGACTGGGGAAACGAATGTGAAGGCATAAGGCCTTAGTAACCCTACACGAAGAGGAACGATCCTCTTGAAAACCTGAAATGGCAGCATAAGGATGAAGCATCGAATCAACGGATGAGATTCTGTCGAGAGATCTATGGCCACTCACGACCGTCAGATTGGAGGGAGAAGATGGAGTGTTAAGTGCCTTAACCCTAATAGGTACTAATCGATGGATGAGATTCCATCGGGAAACCTGTGGTCACGCATGACCATTAGATTGGTAGGAGTAAGAAGGGTGTTAAATGCCTTACCCCTTTGTTCTCTGTGTCTTCGTGGACATTGAAGAATTCGAGACCGTAGATATCCCAGGTCCATGGGGGTATCTGGACCGTTGAATTCTCCACATCCAGGGAGTCGTGGAAGAATGCACAGGTAGGAACCAATCTGAGCCGTCAGATCTCGGCTGGAAAACCTGACAGCCAGTGGATTTGTCAGGAGTTACCCGAGGATTAAGACCCCAGTGTATAGGGGCGAAAGCCTCGGAATAGATCTGAACCATCCGATTGACAGAGGCCACGTGTCGTGAGATTACCCATTTCGGGAAATCGGGGATCGCAAAATCAGGAATCCTGATGACGAGAGTTCAGGATTTTCCATAGTGAAAACCCCAGAGTAGATCAGATCCATCCAAATGACGGAGGCCATGTGCCGTGAGATTACCCATTTCGGGAAATCAGGAGTTGCGGGATCGAGAATCCTGATGTCGAGAGATCGAGACTTTCCATGGTGGAAATCCCAGGACTGATCTGGACCGTTCGGTCTATGAAGGTTACGTGTTGAGAGATTAACCGCATCAGGAAACCAGGGATCGAGAATTCAGGAATCTCGTGATCGAGAGTTCAGACTCTCATGATGATAAACCCCGATGAACGGATGAGATTCTTTCAGAGGATCTCAGGGTCTGTAACGACCATTAGATGTAAGGAAGAGATGTCGGCTTTAAGCCAGGGCACGAATGCGCATCGAGGTAAGAAACGAGCAGATATGGATGGCCAGAGTCCACCCGCCCAGATCTACGGCTGAGGTTTCATTCCAGAGCCCCCTTGCTGTTCTGCCTTTAGTTAGGGGGGGGGTCCAGAATCGGACGTGAAACTCGCGAACGATTGGGATTAATTCACTATGATCAATGGTGCTCAGGTGAATTCTGGACCCCCCTGGCCATTCTGCCTTTAATGAGGGGGGGGGGTTCCAGAATAGTGTGGCGTGTGAAATGGGGCCCCCTCCTGTCCTGTTGACTACCGTGTCACAATTCCCCTCTGCCACCTGCACTCCACTTACCTATGCGACGGGGCCTGTTCTCATTGGCCATTTGCTAACCCAGTAGGGATTCGTCCCTATTGACCGATCGCTAGCCCTGTCGGGGTTCGGCGGTTGCAGAGTCGAATGATTCGACATCACTGTAGCGCCGAGGTGCGAAATACAAAAGACACTGCATTTATTTGAATTGTGATCATGACCCGCGATCACATGGGAACGAAGAGAGAAAAAGCTAGCTTGCGCTAAGCCTCCATAGGTAATTCGGGGGTTTTGATTCAGTAGAAATCAACGAAAAATTTGATTGAGGTAGTGGGTATGTGACAAAGTGGTATCAGAGCATGGTTACAACACTCGGTCTAATTGGGCTCATGCATGAGTTGCGCATAAGCTCTGTTCGAAGCACTCCTATGAGGAGTAACCCCCTAACTTAACTCTCTTGTCCAGGATTAAAAACTTGGAAAACAAGAACCCGACCGTGTATGCATGTGAAAGAGTTATAAATTTATGTGCAGATTATAAAATGTATTTAACTCTTGACTAATAACCATCGTTTGTCTTTTCACCCAAGAGGACGATCAACCGCGAGAATTTATAGACGCAGAGAATGGTGACTCCCCAAGAGATGGGAGAAGGTTCCCGCAATAGAGACGAAGAGTCTGACAAAAGAAGAGCAATAGGAACCCCTCCAAATCTAGCCGAGACTGTGAGGAGTCTCATGGTTGAATTGCAAAGCTGCAAGGCCGACAATGAAAGGATGATGAAAGAACAAGAAAAGAAAATTGAAATTAATGCAGTTTTATTGCAGAGCTTATCTGACCTACAGCAACAAATGCAACATGAACCCGAGATGTAGAAACATGGTCGTATCAGTGGCCATACTGAGAGGATCACCTCAAGAAAGGTCCACCCCAGAGGTAAAGGACTAGTGCTGGACGATTCCACTGAGAAGGAAGCTGGCGATTCAGAAGGTTCTTCCAGCAGCAGGACCAGTTCCTATTCTCGAAGAAAACAGAAGAAACAAAATACTTCCAAGGGTCATAAATTTGAAGAATTCAGAAAGGCCAAACCTCCCTCCTTTGACGGTGAGATAAAGAAGGGAGAGGAAGCCAAGGCCTGGCTATTTGGACTGAATAAATATTTCAGAGTCCATGATTTTTCAGAGAATTTGAAGGCCCGAGTGGCCACTTTCAATCTAAATGGAAAGGCTTCCATCTGGTGGGAGGATCTTAAGAATATGAAAGGGGTCCGCAAGGAGGACCTGTCTTGGAAACAGTTTGAAAAGTACTTCCGGAAGAAGTATTTGTCGGAAAGATATTTCGACGAGAAGGCTAAAGAGTTTTATGAACTCAAACTGGGACAACTCACTATAGAGGAATATGTCAACAAATTCCTTGACTTATTGAGATACGTACCCTACATCAAAGCAGAGAAGGTGAAGGTGCAACGCTTCATCAGTGGGCTACCCAAGGAATATCGGAACTGAATCAAATTCGACGAGCCAAAGACCTTAGAAGACACTATTCGAAAAGCAACATATTGTCATGAACAATATGGACATCGGGCAGAGTCTCCTGGAGACTGGAAACAAAAGAGTGGTTCGAGATTTCAGAAAAAGGGGATCAAATCCTCAGAATTTAAGAACTACAAGAAGAACCCCAGAATGAATTTTCCAGCTCGGAGTGTACTCCAGCAGAAATTTCCCTCGGTGGATGGAAGTAAAACTTCTGGACCTATACCAGTGAAGACTAATAACCCAAAGAAAGAACCTCTGAAATGCTAGGGTTGCGGAGAAGAGCATCTCCTGAGAGACTGTCCACATAGACAATAGAATAGTAGGAAAGTTTATAACATTCAAGAATCTCCCATAGTCAATGATGTGGCAAGGAGTGTGCCGCAGATCTATGCAACATTGGATAATAACCAAGATGACCACCAAGCTTCAGTGGTGGAAATAGAAGGTATGATTTTCAACCATCTGGTGTCTTTTTTGATTGACCCTGGTTCAAATTTGAGTTATATAGCCCCTAAAGTTGTTGATAAGTGTAAGCTACAGCCACGAAAGAAAACTAAGCCATGGTTGGTACAGTTAGCCACTGGCACCAAAAGAAAGGTAGTAGAGGTCATATTAGCCTGCTAATTAATGTTGGGTGAATTCTCCACCCAAGAAACCCTTAATGTATTACCCCTGGGATCATACGATATGTTGATTGGTATGGACTGGCTGGCTACCCATAAAGCCAGACTGGGCTGTTATGATAAAACCTTAGAATGTGTGAGCAAGGAAGGAAAAAGGATAACCCTCCAAGGGATCCAAAAACCGGTCTCGGTGAGGCAAATATCAACCCTGCAAATGAGAAAGTATTGCCGAAAGGGATGTCCCCTATATGTAATATAGGTGTTGAAAACCATCGAAGGTACTAAACCAAGCCTTGATGATCACCCTATCCTGAGATAATATAGAAATGTGTTTCCGGAAGAGGTACCGGGTCTACCTCCGAGAAGAGACATTGACTTCTCGATAGAGCTCGCACCAGGAGCGGTGCCGGTGTCTAGGACACCCTACCGGATGAGCACACCTGAGTTAATGGAATTCAAATTACAATTGAAAGAAATGATCGATAAGGGTTATATTTGACCCAGCGTGTCCCCATGGGGAGCACCAGTCCTGTTTTTGAAAAAGAAGGATGGCACCCTTAGACTGTGTATAGATTATAGACAACTTAATAAAGTAACCATAAAGAACAAGTACCCCTTGCCCAGGATCGATGATCTATTCAATCAGTTGGGAGGAGCATCTATTTTCTCAAAGATTGACTTGAGGTCGGGATACCATCAAGTCCGAATCAAGGGCGAAGACATCCATAAAACCGCTTTCCGGACACGGTATGGTCACTATGAGTTTGTGGTAGTGTCATTTGGGTTAACCAATGCCCCTGCCACTTTCATGTGCTTAATGAACAATGTACTTAGTACATTTTTTGATAAATTTGTACTAGTTTTTATTGATCACATATTAATCTACTCTAAGAATCGAGAAGAACATGAAGAGCATCTTAGACTTGTGCTGTAAGTGCTAAGAGAGCATCAGCTCTATGCTAAATTCAAAAAATGTGACTTCTTTCAGAAGCAAATACATTACTTGGGACATGTTTTGTCCGAGGAAGGGGTAGTAGTAGATCCTGACAAGATCAGGTCTATCATGGAATGGCCTAACCCAAAGGATGTTTCAGACATCAGATCCTTTATGGGATTAGTGGGATACTATAGGAGATTTATAAAAGGCTTCTCCAAGATTGATTGTCCAATCACTACCCTCCAGAAGAAGGGGACAAAATTCCTATGGACACATAAATGTGAAGAAAGATTCCAAACCATGAAACATCTACTAACCCATGCACCCGTGTTGAAAATCACTGACCCAGAAGCTGACTTCCTTGTGTGCACAGATGCCTGTAAGGAAGGGCTCGGAGGAGTCCTTATGCATGAAGGAAGTGTGATCTACTATGAATCCCAAAAATTGAATGAACATGAAGTCAACTATGTGACTCATGATCTAGAATTGGCTTCCATAGTGCATGCCTTGAAAATGTGGAGGCATTACCTCCTGGGAAGGAAATTTGTACTTATGACAGATCACTGTGGATTGCAGTATTTGTTTGATCAACCAAAGCTCAATGCTAGACAAGCTAGATGGATGGCCTTCCTTAGCGAATTTGATTTCGAAATCAAACACATTAAAGGGAAAGAGAATAGGGTGGCCGATGCCCTTAACAGAAGCATGAAAACAATTCACCTGGCAGCGGTGAGTACCTGCGAGACAGATGTCAAGAACAAAGTCAGAAATGCACAAGAAACAGATTCCTTCGTTCAGACTGTGACCCTATACCTACAGCAAGAACCCGCTAGAGAAAAATATGAAGGCTACCAGATGACCGAAGGAGGTCTGCTCACTTACAGAGATAGACTGTACATTCCAAATTGTGATGACTTGAAGAGGTTCATTATGGATGAACTACATAAAAGAC
>ML778266.1:385085-417006 GCA_009831015.1 Picea engelmannii
AGACTACCTGCCATTGGTAGAATTCGCCTACAACAACGGCTACCAAGCATCCTTAAAAATGAGTCCCTTCGAGGTCCTCTATGGTAGACCGTGTAATACTCCAGTCAGCTGGAGTAATCCTGTAAATAGGATTTCTTTTGGACTCGACATGTTGAAAGAAATGGAACAACAAGTAACTCAGATAAAACAAAATCTGAAGATCGCTCAGAACCGACAGAAAAGTTATGCTGATCAAAAGAGAAATCCAAGAGAGTTCAAAATGGGAGACCATGTATATCTCAGAATTAAGCCCAGAAGGAGTTCCCTCAAAATGGGAGCTTGTGCCAAGTTGGCACCCCAATATTGTGGACCCTTTGAGGTTCTAGAAAGAGTGGGACCTGTAGCCTATCGGCTAGCACTTCCTCCCATAGTAAAAGCACATAATGTTTTCCATGTTTCATTATTGAAAAAATATGTACATGATGCTAATCATATAATTGACTGGTCTGTGATCCAAGTGGAACCAGAGGGAGAATTTCTACCAAATCCCCAATGCATATTGGACAGAAAGGAAACCCCACTCCGGAATCGAACCATTGCACAGGTAAAGGTGCAGTGGAGACATTTTGGCCCAGATGAGGCTACATGGGAAATGGAGGATGCCATGAGACATGCATATCTGATTTTGTTTACTTCTGTACATACAATTCATGTTAAAAGATAAGAACATCGAGGACGATGTTCCTTTAAGGGGGAGGGAATTGTAACAACCTGTTTCCCCCAGTTTGTAAAAATAATTGGACTGGCCAGAACTGTGGCAAACTCATGAATGTGAATATGTGATGTGAATGGACCTTATGGAAAAGGTCAATAAATGTGAATAACATTATGAATTTATATTGCAGGACTGCTGAGAGGGGATGTGCAGAAAAAGAGACCATGATGGTGGTGGAAGGCACCTAGAAAGGTGGCATTAACTTCCACTGAGAATTAATACCGTATATGGACTTCACTGGCCCGGAGAACCAAAAGCGGCTTGTTGGCCCTAAATTAAATGTCTTACAGGCTGGAAGGTTGATGTCTCCTCAGGAATTAATGAGGGATGGGGAGGTGAACCGCCCATCCGTAGATCCATCATGATTGACCAGCGCGAGGGAAATCCCGCCACACGCAACCTCGCAAGAGGATAAGGCGTGGGGTGGAAGCGATTGGGGGCAGGCGCGAGGGGAAGAAGAGAACTCTGGAAATATGTAGAGTGAGTGATAACAAAGAGGAAGGAGATTAACCTTCGCTCCTGGTCACTGGAAAACAGAGACGCAGTCTCACAACATCGTGGTCTCAGCTCGGGGGTGGCTAGTGGTAAATCCGCTGGGAGTCGCTGAGCCTACGGTTGGGTGGAAATGAGCACCCCTCTCAGCAGTTGCTTGACCCCTGGCGTTATTTCTGATAAGTGTTTTTCCTTTGGCATCTTGAAATATATGTATTCTGATAATTATGCTCATAAGCTGTGAAATTGTGAATGATTTCGTTATAAGAATGTCTGTATGGTATTTTGATCAATACTAGCAGTTGTATATTTGTATGGAAAGACTACGTATGGCTTATGTCCTCATGAATCATTATTTATATGCGTACTGATCTAATTCAGACTTCACGTCTGGTTCTTGGGAGGATGATATCCTTATCTGCCTCAGATAGTAACCTGGGTGAACCTCCCCATAGAGATACCCTCCTCGAAAAGCCCATTAAGGACCGGGGAAATGAATGTGAAGGCATAAGGCCTTAGTAACCCTACACGAAGAGGAACGATCCTCTTGAAAACCTGAAATGACAGCATAAGGATGAAGCATCGAATCGATGAATGAGATTCTGTCGAGAGATCTGTGGTCACTCACGACCGTCAGATTGGAGGGAGAAGATGGAGTGTTAAGTGCCTTAACCCTGATAGGTACTAATCGATGGATGAGATTCCATCGGGAAACCTGTGGTCATGCATGACCGTTAAATTGGTAGGAGTAAGAAGGGTGTTAAATGCCTTACCCCTTTGTTCTTTGTGTCTTCGTGGACAGCGAAGAATTCGAGACCGTAGATCTCCCAGGTCCATGGGGGTATCTGGACCATTGAATTCTCCACGTCTAGGGAGTCGTGGAAGAATGCACGGGTAGGAACCAATCTGAGCCGTCAGATCTTGGCTGGAAAACCCGACAGCCAGTGGATCTGTCAAGAGTTACCCAAGGATTAAGACCCCAGTGTATAGTGGTGAAAGCCCCAGAATAGATCTGAACCGTTCGATTGACGGAGGCCACATGTCGTGAGATTACCCATTTCGGGAAATCAGGGATCACGAAATCGGGAATCCTGATGATGAGAGTTCGGGATTTTCCATAGTGAAAACCCCGAAGTAGATCGGAGCCATCCAAATGATGGAGGCCACGTGCCGTGAGATTACCCATTTCAGGAAATCGGGAGTCGCGGGATCGGGAATCCTGATGTCGAGAGATCGGGACTTTCCATGGTGGAAATCCTGAGACAAATTTGGACCATCCGGTCCATGGAGGTTATGTGTCGAGAGATTAACCGCATCAGGAAACCAGGGATCGAGAATTTGAGAATCCCGTGATCGAGAGTTTGGACTCTCGTGATGATAAACCCCGATGAACGGACGAGATTCTTTCGGAGGATCTCAGGGTCTGTAACGACCGTTAGATGTAAGGAAGAGATGTCGGCTTTAAGCCAGGGCACGAACGTGCATTGAGGTAAGCAACGAGCAGATCTGGATGGCCAGAGTCCACCCACCTAGATCTACGACTGAGGTTTCATTCCGGAGCCCCCTTGTTGTTCTGCCTTTAGCTGGGGGGGGGGGGGTTCAGAATCGGACGTGCAACTCGCGAACAGTTGGGATTAATTCACCATGATCAATGGTGCTCAGGTGAATTCTGGACCCCCTGACCATTCTGCCTTTAATGAGGGGGGGGGGGTCCGGAATAGTGTGGCATGTGAAATGGGGCCCCCTCCTGTCCTATTGACTACCATGTCGCAATTCCCCTCTGCCACCTGCACTCCACTTACCCATGCTATGGGGCTTGTTCTCATTGGCCATTTGCTAACCCTGTAGGGATTCGTCCCTATTGACCGGTCGCTAGCCCTGTCGGGGTTCGACAGTTGCAGAGTCGAACGATTCGACATCACTGTAGCACCGAGGCGCGAAATACAAAATACACTGCGTTTATTTGAACTGTGATCATGACCCGCGATCACATGGGAACAAAGAGAGAAAAAGCTATCTTGCGCTAAGCCTCCATAGGTAATTCGGGGGTTTTGATTTAATAGAAATCAACGCAAAATTTGATTGAGGTAGTGGGTATGTGACATCCCCTAACACTAGCCATAGATAATTACTAACTCTCCCACAGATTGGAATAAGGAGAAATGATTAGGGGCTAATTCTCCCTACACACAGGCAGGGGGAATTAGTGCTCAAACAATGCTTAAAACTTAGGGAAAGGGGTGTGATTTCGACGTCTTCATGAAAGATTTTTCTTCCAAGTCACCTAGGGATTATCACAAATGTATTTACATGGTGTCAAGGTTGTGACATTTATAAAAGTGCAATATTTGGGTTATGACACTTGGTAAAATGAGCCATTACAGTTGCAACACGTACTAAGATGATATATCACAATTACAAAACTTAGAAAAGTGAGATGTGACAATTAGCAAGGTGTCACAAAATGGTGTGTAACACGTACCTTAATAGTTCTCTAACTTCAAATCAATGAGATCCTCACTGGAAAAAGTTGAACAATAGACTAGGCCTCATTGGACGAGGCTGGCCAACAAGCAAGGCCTCGTGGGATTCCCTGTACTGAACTCGTTCTGCTGACCCCTATCATGGTTTCCTTGAAACTCTCCCGGTACCTACAAAATCGATGATAGACCTCCTTCGAAAAGTTCCGTAAATCCCATGCACAAAACAATACACCTCCAAATTCCCTCCAAGATGATGCCAAAAAAAAAATGAACTCAAGTGAATATCCCAGGTGCATCCTCCTTCTTGTCTAGCTAGGGTGGGTATTGCACCATCGAAACTAAACTACAATGGAAGGGTTTTTCCAAACCCTAACAAAAACCTTGGCTCAAAGAGAAAATAAACAAGAGATGAAATCATAATGAGGAAGGTGAAGTGATACCCTTCCTTTATACTTCTCTGAATCCTTCTCCTTTTTAACCAAATCAAATATGACCATTCTTCTCTCTCAATATTTACTTAAACATTAAAAGTCACTTTTAATGCTTAAGTAATTGATATTTTTTCTTATCTTTTTACTTAATGTCACTTTGTAACATCTCCTAGCTAGTTACATTAAATAAACCTCCTTGAATCCCTTTTTCTTCTTTGAATATAACCTACGAGAGTCGTATAGGCTACTGAGTCATCCCCCATTATGATTATTTGGAAGGGAACATTACATTTGGGCACACATTCAATATATTTTCTCTCATATTATCTTGTTTATTGGTGTTGTTGAGAGGTGAAATATAGTTTTCTACTATTGCTATTATAGGTTCATATTTCATAACATCCATAAGGATGAAATATCACAGGGAGAAGATCCGGTAAACCTCTAGGAAAGAGGTGAAATTTTTTAAGTTTCATTAATTTCACTAGATCATGAAAAATTCTACATTGGTATGATCTATAAACTTTCATGGATATTCCAATAGAATAGCTCGTCACAATAGATATTATAATATTATGAAAATATTAGACCATGCAAACTATTTTTCCTTAGATCCTAGATCAATTAATTACTATCTTTTCTTGAATTTATGAAACTAACTAAATACGAAGATGAAATGACAAGAAAAAATATACATACCATCCAAAAAATTAAACACAAGATTTATCCTGGGAAACCTTATGTAGGAGAAAACCCAGCTAGAAGGTGAGGCCTATGCTCTACTCTCTTTTCTTCAGTTATGGAAAGTAAGTACAAATAAAGAGGCACTCACTATGTAGTATGGAGTTGACTTTGACACTATGGCTTGAAGGGATACTATAGAATCTCCAACCTCCTATGTTATTCTCTCAAAGTACCACTCCTTAGGTTCTTTTCTCAACTATGGAACAAGTACAATACAAAATAATGGAACTCCCTTCTACTCCTAGTGGCCCAATATTTAACATAGCCCAATATCTATCTAAGGTTAGGGTTTTGACTTCCTCAACTCTTAATTAATGGTCAGGTTTGGACCTTATAGAATATTATTAAAATTCCACATGTGGATAGCCCCATATGTGTGATTAATGAGGGTTGACGTGGCATTCGCTCATACCATGGTGGTCAACAATGTAGGTCAACTTCTAAGAAGCATAATTTTTTCATATGAGCTTCGATTGAGGTGTTTTAAGCATCGTTGGAAAGGTCTCAGAGTGTAGAACACCATCAAGGGTGTTGGAAATAGATCTAAATATTGAAAAAAAAATATCATTTAATGCCTCAAAATGGATCCGAGAGGTTCTCGACCCCAATTTTCCAAACTACAACCTCCCACTATAATGGCCCTCCAAGCCAATTCCTCCAAACTTTCCACCAAGAAATTAATAATATAGATGAAAAATTATATGATGATCCATTCCGGATCATAACTCCCAATTTGGGGAGTATTTTGGTCCCAAAAATATTTACTGCATGAGTTGAGGAAAATTTTCATCTACCTTCTTCCTGGAGTACCATTTTTATTTTTCTGGAAGTTTTCCTTTCAACCCAAAATGCCAAAGGTTATGTTTCCCCCACCTTGTATTTCTAGACCTCCTTTGCAAAACCACGTATTCCTCCAACTCTATCTAAGAATCCGGTGCTAAGTCCTCTATGGTAGGTAGGACCTGATCCACCTCTATTGAAAAGTTAGTTTTCATTGATGTTAACCCTAGATGTCAACTCTAGAACAAGTCTAGAATCATTGATGTCTACCCTAGATGTCAACTCTAGAACAAGTCTAGAATCATTGATGTCTACCCTAGATGTCAACTCTAGAACAAGTCTAGAATCATTGATGTCAACCATAGAATAATCATATAGACCTCAGAAGAGGCCTCTAGAAGTGATGGGTTTGTTTGAAGGATTAACTGATGGGTGTATTTGGAGAAGTCTCCAAAGTGGTCCCCTAATGGAGTAGCTTAAGGGAAACCTCGGGCCTCACCAAGTTATTTTTTTTTTGTAGTTGGGAGAATGAGAAGTTATCAAGCACATGGACCTCATGGGAAGATGCTTTGAATAAGTCTACAATAATACCAGAGGTGTGGTCATGAAGCCTGAAGTTGAATGAGGATAAAGAGGTTGAAGAACATTACAATTACATGAAAAACCCTCATATATGGATATTCTTCATCATGTTGTTTCCAACGATAGGTGGTACACCACGTGCTTCCTCACGGTTGAGGAGTTATTCCCTCATGAAGTTGAAAGCCCCAACCAATGGTTAATAATCCCCTAAATAGTTGCAACAAGAAGTTACAAACTATTAATTGATGGGTAAAACAATTATAACAATAAAGTATAGGTCGCCCATAAATTTAAGGAAATAAGTCACTTGGAAAAGTAGAAATACACTTCAAGAAGCCTATTATTTGTACACAAGAAAGTTCATTGAATATATATCAAGTGAAGTTGTGATCTCTTAATGAATATGAAATGACGAATATGAGGTAGGGAAGGAGTGTGATGGAGAAGATGTTATAATTGTAGATGGGAGAAGGGTTTTTTGATAAAACCTAATTAAGTATATCCCTACATGTCAGCTATAGAGCGTCCTGTGAGGCACCACCATGGGTTGTACGACACTCATCCCGTGAGACCCTGTGTGATGACTAGATTTGTCCAGCGAGGTTGAGGTAAAACTCAATGAAGATGTTATCTTGTGTTTTTTGAAGATGATATGCACTAGGTTGGTATGTTGGTCTGTGATGATATGCATCAGGTCTTCTATATGATAAAAAATGTATTTTTTTCATTTGTTTTAAGGATTATATCATAGATGGTATGGAACCTACATGAAGCATGATTTGGAGGTTTTTTTGGTACATGGATGCATAAGGTACAGGTCTTGGTGATGTTTTGGTTGAGGCATATCTTTGGTATATGCATTGAGACATATCTTGGTGATGTTATGACATATCTTTGGTATGTGGTTTGAGGGATATATTTGTGATGTTTTCACATGCTCGTGGCATATCCTTGGTACTTGGTTCATGGATGTTATGGTTCATTGTTAGAGGCACATCTTGGATGTATGGTATATCCTTGGTACATGGTTTGAGGTATATCTATTAAGACATATTGTTGGTACATATCTTGGATATATTGGCATATATCTATGGCACATGGTTGAGGTACATTTTGGGATACATGGATACATGGTTTGAGGCATGTATTGGCACATTGTTTGAGGTATATCATTGATGAGTTGGAATATGCTTGAGGGATATGGTTGGCTGCACATTTTTGATGTTTTGGCACATGTTTGACATACATATATTGGATGGTTTGGAACATGCTTAAGGCATGCTTTAGGAATATGGTTTGAGGAGCATTTTGGATATTGGGCACATGGTTTGAGATGTAATTTGTTATGGTATATATATTAGTACATGGTTGATGGATGTTACGGTACATGTTTTGGTACATGGTTGATGGATGTTATGGAACACATATCTTAACACATGATTGGTGTTCTTGGTATATGTTCTATGTGAGTGTTTCTAGTTCTAATTGATGATGATGTTGATGATGAGATATCAATATCAATGACATATATAGTGACAATTATAGTTTGGATGACAGGTTCATTATTAGTGACAGGTTGATTATCAGTGATAGTGTCAGTGACATGTTGAGTCTACACTTATATTTTAGGGAAAAATGAAGGGGAAAGGAAAGGGGTTCATAGCCTCCTTCTGATTTGAGTCAGAGAATATAGGTAGTTGGATCTTCCTTTAGGTTGGAGATTGTAAATGAGGGGGTTGTAGCCTCCTTTCATTTGGATCTGGAGAACATAGGGATTTGGAGCTTCCTTTAGGTTGGAGCTTGTAAATCATGCGGCTAGAGCCTCCTTCCAGTTGGATCTGGAGAAGTTGGGGAGTTGTATATTCCTTCATGTTGGAGCCTATAAACAGGGGGTTGGAGCATCCATCCAATTGGTGTTTGAGAATTTGGAAGTTGGTTCTTCCTATGAATGTAATATTTTGATATATAATAAATAATTATGTGGTTTTATCCCATTTGGGTTTCCACGCAAAACTCTAGTGTACTGTGTATCTGTGATTATCATGTGATGAATTGTTTATGGTTATATGTTTATGATATATTGAATGCAATAATACATGATAAATGATTGATAAAATTTATCATTGCATGTTCTAATTAAAAGTGGTAAAAAGTTCAAAATACTAATTCACCCCCCCTCTAAGTATCGATGAATATTCCAACAACTTCCTAATCCAACATGGAAGGATCATAGAATTTCAAATTCTCCAGATTCACTACTAAGTAAATGTGCATGTATGGGGATAGATTGATTTTGTATTTGTTATCTCCCACCTTAGAAAATACCTCAAAGGACCATACCATAGAGCCTTGATATTCTTACCAATACCCTGAAATATTTCATCGTTGAGTTGTAACCAAACTTTGTCTCCTACTTTGAATGTATTATTGGTTATATGTTGATCTTGTATAGCCTTATACTTTTCTGGTGACTTATTCAACATCTCATATACATACAAATGGATCTATCTAATATTTTCAATAAATTTCTCTACCCTCAACGCCTCTCCTATGATGTCTTCCCTCCATGGAAAATTTTAAGGATCCATATCTATCTTAAAGTGTAGAAACCTTGGTGAATCTTACTAATTATTGAAATTCCAACCATAAATGTTTGGTAATATTTTTATAAAAATATTAAAATTTCTAAGGATTTTATACAGTTTCTAGAAAATTTTTGGCGATTTTTAAAGTAAAATACATTTATGCTATAAAATTTGGGTGAATAAAATGGAAATTGGTGAATCATTTTTTGGAAAAAAAACATGGAAAATTATCCCATGGGAGAAATTTAGCCCCTAAAATTTCCCTCCTTTCCTTAGTCGTTGTCCATATGCAACATCTGAGGGGAAATTGTTATTATACTAGAATTGAATAAGGGGAAGTAAAAAAACCTGGTCTTGCAACATGTTCTCTATCAGTTGAAACTTTTGTTGAATTTCTACCATCTGTTTTTCCTCTCTAGCAGTTTGGTTGAGTTTGTTCCTGTGGAGTCTTGTAACTCATCCTTAAGTATTGCTTCACTTTCTTATTTTTTTTTATTTAATTCACTATATTTATTTAAAATGTTATTCCATTTTATTGATTTACAAATCAAAATTAATAGTCACATAATCTCATTTCAAACATCATATTGCATTACAACCTAGTGTAAAAATTTTAAGTACCAAAACCAGCCTCGCTTATGACCTGCTCAAACTGACAGATACTACATGCAATTAAAAGAGAAATAATTGTGCAATAAACAATAGTGGGTATAATTAGGCATTGGGAGAAACTTGTTTCTGAAACTTGATAACAACTAGCCACAATTTGTTCTCAAGCACTACTACTTATTTTTCTAAAAGAAAATTATGGTCTAGTTTAATCTTCAAATCCTCTAATTTGGCTTCGAGCATAGCCTTCCTTTCATTTGATTTTTTCAACAAGTTTTCATTCTAAAAAAAGTAGGTACAATCCACGTTTCAAATATGTATCCATTACTCAAATGAGAAAACATTCAATATAAGCTCATTTTAATGATGTCAATTTTTCAATGCACTTTCCCTTTATGAAAAGTGGATGCAAATGAAACATAATCCTTACAAAATAGTAGTCCATGTTTACAATAGATATTCAAAATCACATAAAATTAGGAAAAATATTATTGAAAACAATTTTCTTCAGCTCCAACCTGTACTCAAATTTGAAGCATGCATTGAATTGTCTAGCCATTAAAAGAGAAAGGATTTAAAAATAAATACAAGAAACAAGAACAATAAGAGACATTTAGAGGTACTACCTGTTGCAAATTTACACTAGCTAGATGCAATTTTTTCTCAAGTTCTTTATCTCATATTTCTACAACAATAGATTGATCTATTTTACCCTTAATATTCTCCAAGTCAGTAGCGAGTATTTCATCCATTTCAGTTCCTCTCTTCCACTCACTTTCTTTTTGTGATAATAGAACATCAAGATCATTTTTCATGTTTGAATACTTTTCTATTATATTGTTGTTATTTTCCATCACAAAGGAAATATGCAAAAATAAAGTACTTTATGAGAGATCTTGAATGACTTCAATAGAAAATGTAAGCATGTAGAGAGAATAGGCCTTGGCATGATCCAAATATAAGAAGAAACTAGTAAAAGTTAGTTTCTATAGGGGTGTGCTCCCAAAATATAACACACGTCCTAAATTAAAATCATTCCAAATAAAACCTAATATCATAGAAATCAAAGTTACCTTTTCCATACCCGTTGAATAAATCTTGAAATCAGAGTTATATGTGTGTATGATAATTTATAACCTTTATTTAAATATTGAGGGGGCGGGGGGGCGGGGCGGTGAATCATTATTACCCTTTTTTAAACAATTAGTAATTACTTTGTTATTTTATTAATCATCACAATAGATCATCAATGGACTTGTATTTAAAATAAATTATATAAATATTATTAACAAGAATTACAAGGCTTTATAAAGAGTAGTCTAAGATTGTGAAGGATGCCAATCCTCTTTAGAGTGCCAAACTCTTGGAGACACAAATCCCCTTCTTCAGGGACCCAACCCTGGGAAGCACCAACTCCCTTATTTTAGGGCACCAACCCTAGGAAGCACCAACTCCCTTTCCTTTAGGGCACCAACCCTAGGAAGCACCAACTCCCTTTTCTTTACACTTTACTTAGTAAAGGATATGAATCCTTCCTTTCTCCTCCCTTCCACCCTCCCTGCATAAGTATCATTAGTTTTTATTCTTGGAATCTGATTCTGCTTTTGATCTTCTGATCTAGACTATAGAGAAGCCTTCTTATTCACCCTTCTTTCTTGCTTATATAGTCTTCCAACTAGTGTGAGATATGAATCATTGTGTCCCTTTGTTTGAACCATTGTACCTCTTCATTAACAATAATAACGTTTTTCTTTCCTCCATTATTATTCATACATTATCGTGAAATATTTTCAATTTAGTGAGAGGGATTTTCATAAATCGCTCACAGGCATGGATCAATTTCTTTTAAATAGATCCCATGCCTCTTTATATTATTCTCAATTTAAATTGATCAGATCTAATATTTTTTATTAGCTCTCTAATGCATTGCATGTATTGGATTACTTAAGATAAATTTGGACAAAGTCTAGGTCCTATCTGGTTCAAAGTTCCTTCTTGACCAAGATAAAATTCTTCCTCTGTGTGTTAAATTTTGCATAGAAACACTTCAGGACCTCTATTCCATATGACCACAGGCAGTGGCTAGGTGCTAATCCAAACATGTGCTTAATCACTTATCAAGATCAACAGTAGTGTTTTAATTTGGACGTTGACATGGACAACTATCATTTACTTCAGAACTTCGAAGATTCAAGATTCCAAGATATTTATGTTTCTTTCTTAAATCCAACAATCCCTAGAGTGACGAAGTTCTGCTCCATCATTGATGTTTTCCTTGATCTCATCCAATGGTCCTAATCAAAAGCATGTTGCCTCCACTGGGTTAAATTCATGCACATTACTTTGGGCTTTTGGATCTTGAACATGGATATTCCTCCTTGACGGATGGTCATATCTTATTTCGGGGCTTCGACACTCCATGACTCTAGGATATTCGACCTTTGAAGTAGTTCAATCCCTTCATACATTTACCTACTGAATAAATCATAAGGATGTGATGATCACTTGCTATCAGTTATTAGTACTCCTTATGCTATCCTTCCACTGTACTTGATCGAACAGTCAAGAAATATTCCTGAGGATCTTAGATCAATGGCCAAAAGTTAATTCATGACTTCGGCCTTTGGCGCTTCAGGTATTTTTGTTGGTAGGAGAAGTTGGACATCCTCAGAGGCATTAATCTCAGAGTGATGTGGTATGATGACATCACCTATCATGACGTGGACTCTTAATGTGTGTGCCACATGTCACCCTGATTTGTGACTTTTATAGTACTTATGTGCCACATCGACCTTGAAACTTGTCACCATTTGATTGGGTCACGTGTCATCTATTGTTGACATGGTTTTGCTGATGTGGGCCTACTGATGTGTCACATGTATACCTCCTGGATCTAAAATTCATAGATTCATATGAAGTTCCTTCCTAATCAACAATTGATGTTATTTCATGACTTCAATATTCTTTCTGTATTCCTCCATTTATCGTCGAAGCGTCGAATAGATCTACCATCGTAGGTATTCAAATTGTATTGATCCAACGAACTTTGTTTATTCCATAACTCCGGGGTTCAAGATTTCTTGGTTTATATGAGCTGCTTATTGTTGGAGTTAGTCAATGTTGGAGTTGACCACCTTCTTCCTTAGCACGATATGACATTTTCAATATTTTCATTCCATATCAATGGTTGATGAGATTTCCTATTCTTCCTCTAATTCGACAGTCAACAGGATTTCACAACTTCGGGGCTTCAGCCTTTGGGTAAACTTACATGTTTCAAACTCCTTTTCGTTAGACTGGTCAGCACTGTAGTTGACCGTTTGATCCAATGATTGAGATCTGATCTGAATTTTCTCCACATGATCTGATGGTTGACGTTTACTTCACTATTTTAGAGGTTTCAAGACTTTGTGTCTTATGGGGTCCACTTATCCCTTCCTTCCACTTGATTCTATTTGATGATCAGGATAGATACCAAACTAATTCAACGATTGTTGTAACTTGATATTTTACAAGGGATTATTTTATGTAGGCTCAGGATTCTGTGTGACTTGCTATGTTATTTATCCCGAGCTTTGATATCATCGCCTACACTCAGTTGACATCAATGAAAATACCATACCACTATGTCCAATATTCTCCCCCTTTGGCATTGATGGCAACATTTTCTTTGAAGCATTTTTGTTGTTTTATCATTTTTCTCCCCCTTTGACAGTAATGATAGAAGGGATCTTTCTTCGCTCCCCCTGTGGCAAAGCTCCCCCTATACATGCAACCATTTTCTCATGTTTCTACTTTTATGGTTTTAATGAGAAATGTGAATTACTCCCAATTTTTGTCGAAGATTTTCAAAGGTACTCCTAGGCAAAGATTTTGTGAATATGTCTACAATTTGTTCTTTGGTGTCCACATCCACTATTTTAACAACTCGTTGAGTAACTTGATATCTTAATAAATGGTATTTAATTGGGATGTGTTTGGTTTTAGAATGCATTACTGGATTTTTAGAGATACTTATGGAACTAGTGTTATCACAATTAATAGCAATGGGATTATCATACCTTATTTGTAAATCTTCTAAAGTTTTCTTCATTCAAAGAACTTGTGTGCAAGAGGATGCAACAATAATGTATTATGCCTTTGATGTGGATAGTGATGTGGATGTTTGTTTCTTACTTAACCATGCTACCATACATTTTCCTAGAAATAATGCTCCTCCACTGGTTCTTTTCCTGTCATCTATACTACCAGTTCAATCTGCATCAGTGTATGCATTTAATATAAAGTATTTTTCTTTTGGATACCATAATCCAAATTCTAAGGTCCCTTTAAGATATTTGAATATTCTTTGTATTGCTTTTAGATCAGTTTCCCTAGGTGTATATTGAAATCTTCCCACTAGTCCTACAACCTGCATGATGTCAGGTCTAGTTGTTTTTTAATAGAGCAAACTT
The DNA here is from genome assembly GCA_009831015.1 of Picea engelmannii. Taxonomy (NCBI): domain Eukaryota; kingdom Viridiplantae; phylum Streptophyta; class Pinopsida; order Pinales; family Pinaceae; genus Picea; species Picea engelmannii. The sequence continues at coordinate 399,000 of ML778266.1, forward strand.
CCGATCATTGATATGTACATAGTTTGATCTACTTTTAGTGAGTCATCATCTAGGCTTAGTTTACATCCAGTGACCATGGGATTACTTACTGATTTATTGTCTTCCATTTGGAATTTCTTCAACATTTCTTTGATATACTTGGTTTGGGAAATAAATATTCCTTTTTCTGATTGAGTGACTTGTAAACCTAAGAAGAAGGACATTTATCCTAGCATAGACATTTAAAATTCTTCTTGCATTTTTGCTGCAAATTCTCTGCTGATTATAGTAAGATTACTCCCAAATATGATATCATCGACATATACTACCACAACAATCATATTTTGATCTTCAATTTTGATATATAAGTTGCTATCAGTGGCCCTTCTCTTATATCCTTGTTTTTGTAGATACCAATATAACCTTGAAAACCATGCTCTTGGGGATTTATTAAGACCATATAAATCTTTCTTTAGCTTGCACATGTAGTCTTAATTTTATGTTAGAATGAGTTTTTGTGGTTGTTCAACATAGACTTCTTCTTCTAGAGTTCCATTCAGAAATGATGACTTGACATCCATCTGATAAATCTTGAAATTCTTGAAGCATGCACATGCTAGGAACATTCTGATGACTTCTAGTCTTGCTACTAGAGAAAACGTTTCTTCAAAATCAATACGTTCTACTTGAGAAAATCCTTTGCAAACTAATATGGATTTTTTCTTTATAATCTCCCCATTTTCATTTAGTTTTTTTTTGAAGATCCAATTAGTTCCTACCATAGTCTTGTCCTTAGGTTTTGGAACTAATTTCCAAGTCTGGTTCCTCTCTATCTGGTCAAGTTATTCATTCATTGCCTTTGTCCATTTTTTACTTTTGCTGGCTTCTTTAAATGATTTAGGTTCTATCATAGCCAACATTTCCTGTTTTGAGTCAAATGTGAGTTTCCTTCTTGTTTCTACTCCTTCATTTTTATCTCTAACGATATGACTCTCAGGATGATTATTTTGAACTCGTTTCGATGGAACTTTTGGAAAGGGTGTTTCTTCATTATCTTCTTCATCAATATACAATTCATTTTCCTGTATTTCATTATCATTATCTTCTTGATGAGATTCTTTATCAATTTTTGATATGTCTTGGGATATGCTATTCCTTAGTTTTAGATCATCTATCTTTACATTGGCACTTTAGATCACCATCATATGTCTAAGATTATAAAATATATATTATTTCTTATTAGGTGAATAACCGAAAAATATGCCTTCATCAGATCTTGGATCAAACTTTCCTAAATTATATTCATCATTCTTAATGTGGCATTTACTTCCAAAAATTATAAAGTGTTTAACACATGTTGTTCTTCCAAACCATAGTTCATAAGGAGTTTTTTCATGGTTGGGTCTCAACTGAGCTCGATTAAGTATGTGGAATATTACGTAGATTGCATCTCTCCAAAATTTATCTGGAAGCCTGGCTTCATTTAACATGGTTCTTGGAACTTCTTGAACAGTTATGTTTTTTCTTTCCACCACTCCATTCCGTTGAGGAGTCCTGGGAGCTGAAAAATGTCTTTTGATACCATGATTTTCATAGAATTGAATGAAATTTTTAGAGGTGAATTATCCTCTATTGTCTGATCTCAAACATTTAATTTTGAGATATATTTCATTCCCTACAAGGGATTTGCATGTTTTAAACTTCTCAAAGGATTCTGATTTTTCTTTTAGAAAGTATACCTAGGTCATTCTTGTGTAATCATCAATGATCAACATAAAATAATGTTCACTATAAATACTTTTAGTTCTCGTATTTCCACATAGATCTATGTGAATAAGTTCTAATGGTTTTGTTGTGGAATGCTCTTTTGTTTTGAAACTAACTCTTGTTTGCTTCCCTATTTGGTAATTCCTACAAATAAAATTTGAAGGATTAATAACTTTTGGCATTTCCATTACTGACTCCTTCTTGTTGGATTTGATTAAGTTGTCAAAGAATAAATGTCCCAAACATCTATGCCATATCAAAATTTCATCTTCTTGACTTAAACAACATTTTTCTCCTTCATCTCCATCAAGGATGTACACATTGCTAGATGTTCTTGGTGCAACTGCTACTAGATTATCAATATCCTTTCTTTGATCTCACATTTTTTAGAATCAAAGGTAAGTATGTGGCCCTGATCGCATGTATGACTTACACTTATGAGATTAGGCTTGAAATTCTCTACGAGAAGTACATCTTTTTCTTTGATCTTGTTATTCCCTAAACTTACAGTTCCTTTTCCGAGTATTTTGGCTGACATATTATCTCCAAAGGTTACTTTTCCTTTTCCTTTCTTTTTTAACTTGAGAAATATTATTTGACCTCCAGTCATGTGTTTGGAAAATCCATTGTCTATATACCAATGAAATCCTTGGTTTCTCGCATATATGGATACATTGCACTCCGTTTTCTTTATTTTCATTTTCTTCCATACTTTTTGATTGTTGGGAATATTTATCCTTTTGTCATATTTTGACAATCTATAATCACTAGCTTCATGACCATAGTTGTTGCATTTGTAACATTCAACATTGTAGTCTTGTAAGAGAGAGAATGAGTTATAATTTCTTCTTTCTCCATTATCCTTATGATGTTCATATCTTTGAACATTTCTTGGATTGTACTTTCTATAAGCTTTACATTGTATTGGTTTATGTCCAAAATTTTGTAGGAATAACAATAACCAAGGAAGATATATTGATTTCTGCTAGAGGGATTCCCTCTGATGATTCAATTTTTCTTGTCATCATTTTCTTTAGTAGGAAGTGTAGATTTCTGTTTATTTGGGATAGTTTTCAATGGTATTGTTCTTATATTATTTTCTTTTCTTCTTATGGAGTTCTTAAGAACATCTGCATAGCTGATTTTGTCATTTCATTGTTCTGTAGAGGGATCATATCCTAGTCTTGTCTTATCATTTGATGATCTATGACTCCTAAGAATGTTTTTATGTATTGTTGATTTGTTTTCAAACTTAGACTGAATATCTTATTTTTCTTGTTTCCCTTTTAGTTGAACTATTTCATCCTCAAATATCTTACATATTTGTTATTTTTCATTGATTTCTTTATTCAAGATTTCCTCTTTTCTTTTGGTTTCTTGGATTTGAGTTTTTAACTTAATAATCAATTGTTCTGACTCACTAGTGGTTTTGGAAACCTCATTTTCTCTTTATTTAGTAGCTTATTCAATCTCTAGAAGTTGTTCCCTTAGTGACTTGTTTTTCTTTTTAGATTTTATTAGTTATTCAATTGCACTAATGCATTGTTCCTCGAGTTTCACTTCTTCTTCATCTTTTGAATGCTTATCATCTTGAGTTTTCATTCCCATAAATAGAAACTCTAGCTCCTCTTCTTCACTTTCTTCATATGAGCTACTGTCATCTTGGGTAAAGAAAGTTTTCTTTTTCTTGTAGAACTTCATTTTATCTTTTGTTTTTCATTTCTTCTGATCTTTGAAGGTTATTTCATCATCACTTTCCTCATGCTTAGAATAGGGACATTTATTGGCAAAGTGTCCAATTTTTACACAGTTGAAACATATTAAAGGAATCTTTCCTTTGTATTTCCCAGTCTCTTTCTTGAGTTTCTTAATGAAGTTGGAAATTTATTCATCAGATATATCTGATAACTCGTCATTGGTATTTTTCTCCTGCTTCATCTTTGTTTTAGATTCATTAAAGGTTGTTCCTCCTTTTGATGGTTTTTTGTTACTTGTTCACATCTCATATGCTGTAAGAATTCCATGGAGCTAATCTACTATGAGTTTATCAAGTTATGGTCTATCTTCAATTGTGGAAATCTTGGCATCATATCTCATAGGTAATGAACTTAATATATTTTGTACAATAAGTTTATCGGTAAATTCTTCTCCTGCTACTCTGATTGAGTTAACTACCCCATCGAACCTATGAAGGTATTAAACCATGTTCTCTTCTTCTTTCATCTTCAAATATTCGAACTAAGCTCTATACGTTTGTAGTTTGGCTTCCTTGACTTTTCTATCTCCTTCATATACAACCTCCATTTTGTCCCAGATTTTTATAGCTGACTTACAATGAATTACCTTCACAAATATAGGATTTGTTAATCCTCCTATAATGTCATTGACTTCTCTTGAGTTGTCATTGCAATTATTCTTTCCTGCAGTATCTATGGGTGGAGTAACTGGTGCAGTGTAACCATCTACAATATATTTCCAAACATCAAAACCAAGATCCAACATGTAGATTTTCATTCTTATTTTCTAGAGATTATAACTACCTTTATTAAATAATGGTTCTTTGTTGGAAGACATTCCCTCTTGTTGATCTATTTCTTTCAGGATCTACCTTCCAGATATTAGACTATGCTGAAGGTACTCACTCTGATACCAATTGTTGAAATATTGTGAGGGGGGGGGGGTTGAATCAGTATTACCCTTTTTTAAACAATTAATAATTAATTTTTTATTTTAATAATCATTACAATAGATCATCAACGGACTTGTATTTAAAATAAATTATATAGATATTATTAACAAGAATTACAAGGATTTATAAAGAGTAGTCTAAGATTGTGAAGGACACCAATCCTCTTTAGAGTGCCAAGTCTTGGAGACACAAATCCCCTTCTTCAGGGTACCAACCCTAGGAAGCACCAAATCCCTTGTTTTAGGGCACCAACTCCCTTGTCTTTAAGGAACCAACCCTAGGAAGCACCGACTCCCTTGTTTTAGGGCACAAACCCTAGGAAGCACCAACTCCCTTGTATTTAGGGCACCAACCATAGGAAACACCAAATCCCTTGTATTTACACTTTACTTAGTAAAGGATATGAATCCTTCCTTGCTCCTCCCTTCCACCCTCACTGAATAAGTATCATCAATTTTTCTTCTTGGACTCTACTTCTGCTATTGATCTTTTGATCTAGACTACAAAGACACCTTATTCTTCATTGTTATTTCTTGCTTATATATTATTCCAAATAGTTTGAGCTATGAAGCATTGTGTCCCTTTGTTTGAACAATTTCACCTCTTCATTAACAATACTAACATTTGTCTTTCCTCCATCATTATTTATACATTATTATGAAAAATTTTCAATTTAGTGAGAGGGATTTTCATAAATCGATCACATGTATGGATCAATTTATTTTTAACTCGATCTAATGCCTCTTTATTTCATTCTCAATTTAAATTCATCAGATATAATATTTTTGATTAGTTATCTAAAGCATTGCATGTATTGGATTACTTAAGATAAATCAAGACAAAGTCCAGGTCCTATCTAGTTCAAAGCTCCTTCTTAACTGAGATAAAATTCTTCCTCTGTGTGTTAAATTTCACACATAAACACTTTAGGACCTCTACTCCATATGACCACAGACAGTGGCTAGGTGCTAAGCTAAACATGTGCTCAATCACTTATCAAGATCAATGGTAGTGTTTTAATTTGGAAGTTAATATGGATCATTGTCATTTACTTTAGAACTTCATAGATTCGAGACTCCAGGATATTTATGTTTCTTGCTTAATTCCAACAATCCCCATAGTGACAAAGTTATGCTTCATCGTTGATCTTTTCCCTGATCTCATCCAAGGGTCCTGATCAAAAGTGCTTCGTCTCGACCATGTTAACTTCATGCATGTTACTTTGTGCTTTCAGATATTGACCATGGATATTTCTCCTTGATGGATGGTTAGATCATATTTTGAGGCTCTGTCACTCTGGGACTCTGGGATATTCGAACTCTAAAGTAGTTCAATCCCTCTGGAGGTTTACATACCAAATAATTCATAAGGCTTTGATGATCACTTACTATCAGTTGTTAATAATCCTTATGCTATTCTTCCACTGTACTCGATTGAACAGTCGAGAAAGATTCCTTAGGATCTTATATCACTGGAAAAAAATTAATTTGTGACTTTGGCCTTTAGTGCTTTGGATATTTTTGTTGGTAGGAGAAGTTGGACATCCCCAGAGGCATTAATCTTAGAGTGATATGGTATGATGACATCACCTATGATGACGTGGAATCTTAATGTGTGTGCCATGTATCACCTCGATTTATGGATTTTATAGTCCCTTTTTGCCACATCGACCTTGACACTTGTCACCATTTGATTGGGCCATGTGTCATCTACTACTGACATGGTTCTTCTAACATGGGCCTACTGATGTGTCACATGTCTACCTTGTAGATCTAACAATTATAGATTCATTTGAAGTTCGTTCTTGATCGACGGTTGACATTATTTCATGACTTGATGATTATTCCTATATTCCTCCATTTATCGCCGAAGTGCCGAATAGATCTACCACATTAGATATTCAACTTGTATTGATCTGATGGCCTTTGTTTATTCTATAACTTTAGGGTCCAAGATTTCTTGGTTTATTTGAGCTTCTTATCGTTGGAGTAGGTCAATGTTGGAGTTGACCACATTCTTTCTTAGCGCGATCTGACGGTTTCAATATTTTCATTCCATATCAACGATTGATGGAATTTTGTGTTATTCCTATGATCTAATAGTAGAAGGGAGTTTGCAACTTCAAGGATTTGGCCTTCGAGTAAAATTACCTATTTTAGACTCCTTTTGACCAGAGTGGTCAATGTCAGAGTTGACTTTTTTTTTCAACGGTTGAGAATTGACCCAAATTTTCTCCACGTGATCTGATGATTGGAATTTACTTCACTATTTCGTAGATTTCAAGACTTAGTGTCTTATGGGGTCTGCTTATCTTGTCCTTCCACTTGATTCTATTTGAATATCATGATAGATCCTGAACTAATATGACGATTATTGTAACTTGATCTTTTACAAGGGATTGTTTTGTGTAGGCTCGGGATTCTACGTGACCTGCTACGTTATTTATCTTGAGCTTTGATCTCATCACCTGCAATCTATTGACATCAATGAAAATATCATACCACTGTGTCCAAAATTCTCCCCCTTTGGCATTGATGTCAACCTTTTCTTTGAATTATTTTTGTTGTTTTATCAATTTTCTCCCCCTTTCACAACAATGATAGAAGGGATCTTTCTTCGATCCCCCTGTGGTGAATCTCCCCATATCCATGCTCCCCTTTTCTCCTGATGCAAATTTTATGGTTTTAATGAGAAATGTGAACTACTCCCAATTTTTGTCGAATAGTTTCAAAGGTACTCCTAGGCAAAGGTTTTGTGAATATGTCTGCAATTTTTTCTTTGGTGTCCACCTGCACTATTTTAACCACTCTTTGAGTAACCTGATCTCTTAAGAAATGGTATTTAATTGGGATGTATTTGGTTTTAGAATGAATTACTATATTTTTAGAGATACTTATGGAACTATTTTTATCACAATTAATAGTAATGGGATCATCATACCTTATTTGTAAATCTTCTAAACTTTGCTTCATCCAAAGAACTTGTGTGCAACAGGATGCAACAACAATTTATTATGCCTTTATTATGGATAATGATGTGGATGTTTGTTTCTTACTTAGACACACTACCAGAAATATTCCTAGAAAGAATGCTCCTCCATTGGTGCTTTTCCTGTCATCAATAATACCAACCCAATCTGCATCAATGTATACATTTAATGTAAAGTATTTTTCTTTTGGATACCATAATCCAAATTCTAAGGTCCCTTTAAGATATCTTAATATTCTTTTTATTTCTTTTAGATTAGTTTCCCTAGGTGCATATTGAAATCTTCCCACTAGTCCTCCAACCTGCATGAAGTCAGGTCTAGTTTCTATTGAATAGAGAAAACTTCTGATCATTGATATGTACATATTTTGATCTACTTTTGATGAGTCATGATCTAGGCTTAGTTTAAATCCAGTGACCATGGGAGTACTTACTGGTTTACTATCTTCTATTTGGAATTTCTTCAACATTTCTTTGATATATTTGGTTTGGGAAATAAATATTCCTTTTTCTGATTAAGTGACTTGTAAACCTAAGAATAAAGACATTTCTCCCAGCATAGACATTTCAAACTCTTCTTGCATTTCAGTTGCAAATTTTATGCTCATTATAGTAAGATTACTCCCAAATATGATATCATCGACATATACTACCACGAGAATCATATTTTGATCTTGAATTTTGATATGCGATTTGTTGTCAATAGCCCCCCTCTTATATCCTTGTTTTTGTAGGTACTGATCTAACATTGAAAACAATTCTCTTGGGGATTTCTTAAGACCATATAAAGATTTCTTTATCTTTCAAACATAGTCTTGATTTTTTGTTAGCATGAATCCTTATGGTTGTTCAACATAGACTTCTTCTTTTAGAGTTTCGTTCAGAAATGCTAACTTGACATCCATTTGATAAATCTTGAAATTCATGAAGCATGCAAATGCCAGGAACATCCTAATGAATTCTAGTATTTCTACTGGAGAAAACATTTCTTTAAAATCAATACCTTCTACTTGAGAATACCCTTTTCAAACTAATATGGCTTTGTTCTTTATATTATCCCCATTTTTATTTAGTTTGTTCTTGAAGATCGACTTAGTTCCTACCACATTCTCGTCCTTAGGTCTTGGAACTAATTCCCAAGTTTGGTTCCTCTCTATCTGGTCAAGTTCTTCATTCATTGCCTTTGTCCAATTTTTACTTTTTCTGGCTTATTTAAATGATTTAGGCTCTATCATAGACAACATTGCTTATTTTGAGTCAAATGTGAGTTTCCTTCTTGTTTCTACTCCTGCATTTTTATATCCAATGATCTGACTCTCAGGATGATTCTTTTGAACACTTTTCGATGAAACTTTTGGAAAGGATGTTTCTTAATTGTCTTCTTCATCAATATACGATTCATTTTCCTTTGTTTCATTATTGTCATCTTCTTGCTAAGATTCTACATCATTATCTTCTTTCTAAGATTCTTTATCAATTTTTGATATGTCTTGGGATATGCTCTTCTCTAGTTTTAGATCATCTATCTTTACAATGAAACTTTCCATTATCTTTAGTAGTATAACATTATAACATCTGTATGATTTCTTATCAGGTGAATAACCTAAAAATATTCCTTCATTATATCTTGGATCAAAATTTCCTAATTTGTCTTCATCATTCTTAATGTAGCATTTACTTCCAAAAATTCTAAAGTGTTTAACAGATTTTGTTCTGCCAAACCATAGTTCATAAAGAATTTTGTCATGGTTGGGTCTCAACTAAGCACAATTAAGTATGTGGACTGTTGTGTAGATTACATCTCTCCAGAATTTAACTGGAATCCTGGCTTCATTTAACATGGTTCTTGCAACTTCTTGAACTGTTCTATTTTTCCTTTCCACCACTCCATTCTGCCGAGGAGTCATGGGAGCTGAAAAACTATCTTTTTATACCATGATTTTAATAGAATTGAATGAACTCTTTAGAGGTGAATTATCCTCCATTGTATGATCTGAAACATTTAATTTTGATATCTATTTCATTCTCTAGAAGGGATTTGTATGTTTTAAACTTCTCAAAGGCTTCTAATTTTTCTTTTAGAAAGTATACCAAGGTCATTCTTGTTTAATCATCAATGATCAGCATAAAATAATGTTCACCATAAATACTTTTAGCTTTGGTAGGTCCACATAGATATGTGTGAATAAGTTCTAATGGTTTTGTTGTGGAATTCTCTTTTGTTTTAAAACTAACTCTTGTTTTCTTCCCTATTTGACAATGCTTATAAATAGAATTTGAAGGCTTAATAACTTTCGGCAGATCCCTTACTGCCTCCTTCTTGATGGATTTGATTAATTTGTCAAATATTAAATGTCCCAAACTTCTATTCCATAGCCATATTTCATCTTCTTGACTTAAACAACATTTTTTCCCTTCATCTACATTAAGGACGTACACATTTCTAGATGTTCTTGGTGCAACTACTACTAGCTTTCTAGTATCCTTTGTTTGATCTCACTTTTCTAAGAATCAAAGGTAAGTATCTGACCCTAATCACGTGTCTGACTTACACTTAGGATATTAGTCTTGATATTTTCTACTAGAAGTACATCTTCTGCTTTGGTCTTGTTATTCCTTAAACTGACAGTGTTTTTTCCCAGTATTTTGGCTGACATATTATCTCCAAAGGTTACTTTTCCTTTTCCTTTCTTTTTTAACTTGAGAAATTTTCTTTGATCTCAAGTCATGTGTTTGGAACATTCACTATCTATATACCACTGACATCCTTGGTTTCTTGCATATAGGGATACATTGCACTATGTTTTCTTTATTTTCTTTTTCTCCCATACTTTTTTATTGTTGGGAATATTTATCCTTTTGTCATATTTTGACAATCTACAATCACTAGCGTCATGACCATAGTTGTTGCATTTGTAACATTCAACATTGTAGTCTTGTAAGAGAGAAAAGGAGTTATAATTTCTTCTTTCTGCATTATCCTTATTATTTTCATATCTTTGAACATTTCTTGGATTGTACTTTCTATAAGCTTTACAATGTATTGCTTTATGTCCAATTTTTTTGCAGAAATAGCAATAACCAAGGAAGATATATTGATTTATGTTAGAGGGATTCCTTCTGATGATTCTATTCTTCTCATCATCTTTTTCTTTAGTAGGAATTACAAATTTATGTTTATTGTGGATAGTTTTCAATGGTATTGTTCTTGTCTTATTTTCTTTTCTTCTTATGGAGTTCTTAAGAACATATACATAGCTGATTTTGTCATTTTATTGTTCTGTAGAGGGATTATATTCTAGTCATGTCTTATCATTTAATGATCTCTGACTTCTAAGAATGTTTTTCAAGATTTTTGAGTTTTTTTCAAACTTAGACTGAATATCTTCTTTTTCTAGTTTCCCTTTTAGTTGAACTATTTCATCCTCCAATATTTTACATATTTGTTGTTTTGCATTGAGTTATTTATTCAAGATTTCTTCTTTTCTTTTTGTTTCTTGGAGTTGAGTTTTTAAATTAATAATCAATTGTTATGAATCACTAATGTTTTTGGAAACCTCCTTTTCTCTTGATTTAGTAGCTTCTTCAATCTCTAGAAGTTGTTCCCTTAGTAACTTGTTTTGATTTTTAGTTTTTCTTAGTTATTCAATTGCACAAATGGATTCCTCCTTGAGGTTCACTTGTTCTTCATCTTCTGAATGATTATCATCTTGAGTTTTCATTCCCATAAATAGAAGCTTTGGCTCCTGTTCTTCACTTTCTTCAGATGAGCTATTGTCTTTTTGGGTAAAGAAAGTTTTCTTATTCTTGTAGAACTTCCTTTTAAATTTGATTTTTCTTTTCTTCTAATCTTTGAAGGTTATTTCATCATAACTTTCCTCCTACTTAGAATAGGGACATTTATTGGAAAAGTGTCCAATTTTTCCATAGTTGAAACATATTAGAGGAATATTTCATTTGTATTTCCCAAACTCTTTCTTGAGTTTCTTCATGAAGTTGGCAATTTCTTCATCAGATATATCTGATAACTCGTCATTGGTATTTTTCTCCTGCTTCATCTTTGTTTTATATGCCTTAAATGTTGTTTCTTCTTTTTATGTTTTTTCGTTCCCTATTCTCATCTCATATGTCATACAAATTCCATGGAGCTTATCTACTGTGAGTTTTTCAAGTTTCAGTCTATCTTCAATTGTGGAGATCTTGGAATCATATCTCATAGGTAATGACCTTAAGATATTTTCTACAATAGGTTTATCGACAAGTTCTTCTCCTACTTCTCTGATTGATTTAACTACCTCATCAACCCTATGAAGGTATTCAACAATGTTCTCTTCTTATTTCATATTCAAAATTTCAAGCTAAGTTCTGCAGGTTTGTAGTTTGTCATCCTTGACTTTGCTATCTCATTCATATACAACCTCCAGTTTGTCCCATATTTCCTTAGCTTACTTACAATGCATTACCTTCACAAAAATAGGATTTTTTAATCCTCCTAGAATGACATTGACTTCTCTTGAGTTTTCATTGCAAATATTCTTTCCCGTAGTATATATGGGTGGAGTAACTGGTGCATTGTTGTTGGGAAACTAAGAGGGGGGGTGAATCAGTTGTTACCGTGCTTAAACAATTATGCTTATTTTAAAATATTTACACAACACTCAATGACAATCACAATAATGTAGGGAGGTAAGCAATAGAACATTCAACATCAATCACACACATGAAATATATAGAGACAAATATTTCTTGAGGAAGCCCATAAAGGGTAAAAACCTATTCTTCTTGATATGATAAGTAATCTTTATTTTATGTACATTATCATTCTTATGAGCACCAACTCATTGTGAGGCTACCACCTCTATTTTTCAATCTGCAACATGCTGAGAGCACCAACTCTCTAGTTTCTCTAGCACCCACTAGAAGGAAGCACCAAATCCATGGTCTCTCTAGCACCCACTAGAAGGAAGCACCAACTCCCTAAGTGTTCCAGCACCAAATGGATGGAAGCACCAACTTCCAGTCACACAGGAAACAACTTGTATAACAGAGAACAATAGTTCTCCCTTACACCACCCTGCCACCTTGGTTTTTCTAGCTGCAACCGGATGGAAAAAACTCCATGTGTTCAAGCACCCACTTGAAACTCTAAGTAGACCAATCCTCTCTAGCACCTCCCAACCACCCTGAAATATAAATCTTTTCCTTTTACAACTTTATCATAGTGATACAACATTTATCTATGGCTTACCAGTCTCATCACTATTCTGCTACACTGCTCTGCTATGCTTGCATCAGTGTCTCTCTCCTCGTGTTTGTTATGCTTTCTGTTCTTCTCTAGATATGTGTTTCTGTTCCTTGATTCTTCTGTGCTTCATCTCCTACACACATCATGCTTCTACCCGCATGAATCACACTCAACAACCATGCTAATATCTTCTCTGTTTTTTGTTTTTATATTCTATGTGCAACAACTGCATGCTATGTGCAATGCCTCTACATGCTCTTCACTGCGTCACTATTCTTCCCTACAGGTTGTTCACTACAACTCATCCTCACTCCTGCATAGCTTGACAATAGAAAAATCACTTTACTTCTCCGTTCTGCATTTTTATACCCTCTGTGCACCTTTTTCATCCTTCATGCGCAATACCTCTGCATGCTCTTCACAACGTCACTATTCTCCCCTTCAAGTTGTTCACTCTAGCTCTTCCTTGCTCCTGCATAGATCGACAACGAGATCACTTCACTTCTCTTTTCTGCATGATTTTCTCACGTTGAGTCATATCTTGATCATCATGACAACTCTTCAACTTCTCTGGAGGTTCTGTTGCCTATGAGTTTATCATCAGTGGCCATTATGCTGAGATTCCTTAGCTTCTCTGGCAGTTGAGACTCTTTGTCTTCTCTGTTAGTTACAGTCATCCGGTTTTGGCTTCTTTGGCTCCTACGCCCCTTCCTTCTCGTGACCACTGGTTGTGACATGGGGCCAATCACTTTGGGACTTCGCATTTTGGGTCATCTGTCGTGAGTCACCCCGACTCTCCCAACTCCCGATCTCCTGAACTCAGAAGTGGAGCTTAGTGACATGCTAGCTCTTCCCTAGATATGACCTTGGGTGATGAGCTCATGTGACCATGCAATTGCGGGCGAGTCTATAGGTGGTTTCAGGGCAAAACACTTTTTTCCCCGCAATTCACTACGAGCCTTCATGCGTCCTTTCTCCAAAACCGTGGTTTAAATTTCAGCCCGCTTACGAAAAAATTAAGGCCCAAGCATGTTTTGGCCCCGCAATGGAGCACAAAATTCGATCTCATGATCTTGACGGTGCTCTTGAATGGATGGTGCAGATCTGTGCTCTCGAGTCCAAGGACCAGATCTCAATGACTGGGGTTTCCTCCATGATCCGAGCTCTAGGAGAATCAACTCTCAAACCCTGTTGTTGCTGACTAGATATCTTCTGGAATGGAAGATCTGGTGACATATGTCCTCTTCAATCGACGGCTCTGCCTTCTTTCCTTTGTCCATGCACAATCCTTGGTCTCAACGATCAGATGAAACATGTCCCTCCAAACCAACAGACGATATTGATTTCACGATCCGGGCTCCGGGAGTTTCAATTCTCTAGTTCTTGTTTTCTCCCGGAGTCCATGATCCAACGACGCATGTCCCTCTCGGATCAATGACTATCCTCCACTTTGAGACTTCTGCCTTTGGGACTTCGGGTCTTTGGGAGAGTACTGGTGGTAAAACTCTTGAAACAAAACTCCCAGAGTGACGTAACTATTTCCAAGAAGTTGCCACGTGTCACTCATATTTGTGATTTCCACATACCTAAAATGCCGAATCAACTTGACACTTGTCATTGTCTGATTGGACCACGTGTCCTTGTTGACATAGTCTATTGACGTGGTCTGCCACATGTCCTTATCGAATCAACGATCCTCTTTCTCCCTTTGATCGACGACTGTGATCAAATCGCGACTTTGCATGTCGAGTGTTTGAACGTGAGCCAACCCTGACTCTTCCAACTCCCGATATCCTAAATACTCTAGATCAACGGCCCACAACCCTTTGTGATCCAATGGTCCATATATTATCAGGACTTTGCATTTCTCGAGTTCCTACAACTCTTACCTTTGACTTTTACAGTTCACGAGTCAACGAAATGTTGATCTCTTGCCATGTGTCCTCTGGATCCAACGGTTCAAATCTTATCGCGATTTCGCATTTCGCGGAGTTGGAGGATGGATCAAGGCCTTATCCTATTTGTAGTTTTACTAGATCCAATGGTTGTTGGTCCTCGATGCTCAGATCCAAAGAATTAGATATGTACTTCTCCTATGAGCTTCCTCTGTTTACTAGACTCTGATCTAAAAGACATTGGGTATTCGAGATTGGTGATCCAATGACCACTATCACTCCTCCTCTTGAGATTTGGCTTTCTCAAATCTATAAGTTTCAACGACTCTGTGAGTCCTAATGACTTTGGGTCTCGTCTGAGTTTCTAAGAACGCTATCTCTCCTGAGCGTTGGTAATGGAATTAACCTCGACCCTGGCGCACACTTTCGCTTTGCGTGCAACTTTGTGTTATTCCTCTCTGAGATTGGATTGCACACTGTTTGCTTATTCACCTAAGCTTACGTTGTTCCTATTTTACCATCGATGCACACTCTGATCTTTCCATCAATGAAAAACACGCTCTGCATGTAATCATGCCATCTTTTCTATTGTTCTTGCCATCAATGACAAACATACTCTGCCTGCAAACATGCCAACAATCTCCCCCTTTGGCATTGATGAAAAACTTGAAGGGTTGCACTGTTCTACTTAGATCTCCAACTGTAGCATCCAGAAGACACCTTTTCTCCCCCTTTGACATCAATGTCAAAGAAAACATGCTCCCCTTGAGTTGTTGCAGTACTTTGTCAGAGGTATCAAATATTCAACCAATACATACTCCCCCTAACAGGATGGACCCACTTATTTGAGTTATGCAGAGTATTTGTATCTAACTCACAATATTGTCCTTATGATTCTTAGACCTGTTCATCTTCAGCTTCAGTTGTGTCCTCTGTAGTAGACTCAATATTTCTCACCTCTCGTACTGGGACTCCTTCATCAACCTTTTCTTGTCATAACTGAATGACTCCTTCTGTCACTCTTCTCTAATCTTCTATTACAACAATTTCATTTTTCTTCCATGATGCCTACAATCCAAGACTTTTATGATCATATGCATCACAAGAAAAAACCATTACAAACACTGTCATACCTACTTTCCCTTTTTACAAATGAAGGACCTATGTTAGACTTCTTAGGAGTACTGATTTCTTCCTTGTTGTATTCAAGACGGGATTTTTCATTTGGTGATATCTAACTATCCAAGATCTCATCTAGGGTCATGGATTTGTTCAGGAACTTGATTTGGGTGTTTGACTTCTCAAGCTTCACAACTGCTACTTCCATCTTATGACATGATTATTCTTCTACTTCTTCTTTTCTTGCATGGGAGGATTCAATATCAACATCATTATCTGTCCTTATGCCTTTAGCCACCACTTGTCCTGAGTTTACATTTTTCACCTTACAATCTTTGGACGTGAACACCTCTTCATGGCCTCTGTCACACATTTGACTTGTACTGAGCAAATTATGTTTCAGACCATCTACAAGAAGAACATCCTGAGAATTTCCTTTTCCTTTAATCAAACTCACCATCCCTTTACCCTTGATTTTACCTGGTTCATAATTTTCAAAGATCACATTTCCTGTTTTTCTTTTACTTATAGGCATCAGCTTATCCTTGTCTCCAATCATGTGCTTGGAACATTCACTGTTTGTATTCTAGGAGTCCTTTTGTTTTTGAGTTGAAAGTATTAAACCACATTTTTCACTATCTTTCTTTTTCCATGTGTTGGCCTTTCTAGCTGAGAGCTTTATCCTTGGATCTGCTTTGTAATTCTTCAGATGGTAGTTTGCAGCTTTGTGGCCAAAGTTATGAAAATTATAACATTCAAGCTCATTGTTCAATAGGTCAAAGTGATTGTTGAAGCGTTGTCTAATCATTGACTGTTTAATATTTATTGACCTCCTCAGTTGCATGTCTCTAAAATTAATTTGACAATTTGGAATCTGTGGTTGTTTGTTACTTGGTTGTCTCATTCTCTATTGTGGCAGATATTTATTCCTTGGGTGTCTTGATTTCTCATGTCTAAATATTAAGGAACAATTTACCGCTTTGTGGCCAAAGTTAAAACAATAGAAACAATATCCATAGAAAAAATCTTTGTACATGGAAAATGGATGTCTTCTTTGAGCAGGTCGATTTATTCCATGCTGATGATTTCCTTGAACAAAGGGTGTATTATTTATTTATTCTACAGATTCAGTTATGGCACCTTTTTCTTTACTCCTCCTGGGCGACTGATTATCTTCTTTTGTTTCTGCAGGTTTGTTGTTGTCATTGGTTGTATATTTGACAAACTTGATGGGTTATTTGTTGCTTGGCTGACCACTACTCGATCCCTCTTCATAACCCAAACCAGTTTTCAACTTTGGATTCCTTTGTTGATTCAGAATGGTGGCTAATCCTTCTGAGGCTTTGATACTTGACAGATTCTGATGATACAAGGCTTGAAACTTCTCCAACTCTTTCCTAGTTTTCATTACTTCTTCTTCCAGAGCTTGAAATCTTGCCTTCTTTTCTGATAACTGTTGTTTCATAATGTATTCTATTTTCTTTGCCTCTTCTAATTCCACTTTTAGTAGGGAAAAGTCTTCATCATGTTTTTTACTTCCTTTCTTGAACTGTATCAACAATTGTTTTTCCTTTCTTTTCTTAAGTCTGAGTCTGTCAATATCTTCCAAAGCGTTGATCAACTCTCCTTCCAAGTCTGTTGGATTACTGAGAGGGGGGGGGGTGAATCAGTAATAGAGCAATTTAATCCCTTTTAACCATATAATCCAAGTGTTATATCAATGAAGCATTATTATCCAATAACTGCAGAGTAAATAAGAAATGAACAAATGAACAATCATACACATACATAGTACACCAGTGTTTTACGTGGAAACCCAAATCGGGAAAAAACCACGGAATGATTTTTCTTATATGTCTTGAAGAATTACATTCATTGGAAGCACCAACCTCCTTTGTTTTCTAGCTGCAACTGGAAGGAGGCTCCAACCCCCTAGTTTCTCAGGCTACAACCTGAGAGAAGCTCCAACTCCCAAAATCTATGGCTACAACCAGAAGGAGGCTACAACCCCCAATTTTCTCTGGCTACAACCGGAAGGTGGCTACAACCACCTGTCCTTGCCCCGTCCTGCCACCCTGAAGTAGAAGTAGAATGATGGAACCAATGTTACACTATCACTGTGAGATATACCACTATAAACCTGTACCAATAAATCTGAACCATGCATCAACCATGCATCAATCTGTAATCAACTTGTACCATAAACAAGTGCATCAACCATGCACCAACCTGTAATCAACCTGTACCATAAACAAGTGCATCAACCATGCACCAACCTGTAATCAACCTGTACCATAAACAAGTGCATCCAACCATGTACCAAGT